>OX465117.1:8666786-8731786 GCA_949987565.1 Luidia sarsii
TCTAGTCAGTAAGCAGTTTGCAACATTTTTGTATGATGTACACGTACACATCATGTACAGTGTAGAATAACTATAGTGAGCTGGAAGCTCACGGCCTGTATGCCTGCAAGCTACATGTACATGTACCTGGTTACAGGGGAGGGGAACATTTGGTGATTTTTATACAAAAATGTTGCAAACTGCTTACTGACTAAAATTACCAAAATGCAAATCTATCACTTTAAAAACTAAAAGGTTCGATTTCTGCAGTGTTCCCACATGCACCGCTTGGCAAATCAACAGATCTGATTATTTAGAATGTTAACTCTCACTATAGAGTACAAATCAAATGAGTGTTTTCCCTGCTCGACGTACAGTGTAATAAGCACTGAGTGCTCAGTGCTTTGCCCGATGCCTGATGAAAAAGAAAAAAAAGGAAAAAGAGTTGCGAGTTCGAATCCCGCCCGAGCTGCCTGGAATTTTGTTCGTCACACATTTGTCAAAATGACTGAGCACTCAGTGCTTATTAAGCAGGCAAACCCTCATTGAATTTGATGTACATGTATGTTTCATCCTTACTGAACATGTACTGCCTTTGAGACAGGTCAGACTATGATCAAAATGTCTAGCCCTGTACATTTCTGAGTAAAATGTCAGAAGAGAAAATGTCATAGATTGAAGAGCAGAAATGTACATCAATGATACATGTATATCTTATAAGTGTAAACACACTTCTTATAACGCATACTGTATGTCAGTCAGTTTGGGCTTTTTTCATTCTTAAGACACATGCATGTTCAAGGAACCCAAATTATTTATCAGACTTGATAACGCCTGACAAAGCGTGCGGAAAATCCCATCAAATTGGATTGGCCCGGTTTTTTTTATATATTTTTTTTAACGAGAGAAAGCAGAGTGGACACCCCTAATTGAGTGCGTGGTTGCATCCGCGTCACATGCCCCGAGTGTGTTAATCATAATGGAAGATCCTTCCGGGAGGTAGGATCGGCCGGCCTGAGGGGCTGGGCATTTCCAAGCCAGTGCACCGTTGGCGCATGCGGTAAGGTGACGGGTGGATGGATGGATGCAGGGGATAAGATGCTCTTTCCGTCTCCAATCACGGCTCAGACAAGTCTTGGACTGAGCGCGTGTGGATGTGTGTGTGTGTGTGTGTGCGCGCGATGGGCTGCAGTCATTAGTGATGCTGCCTCTTTGCGCGCAAGCTAACGAAGCGTTCCCGCTCTGCCAATTGAGCGTGCTCAACTGAGTCCTCCCCCCCCCTCCCCTTCTCCCTGAAGGTTGCCGCGGGAACCACATGGGCCACTCAGCGGCCCTAGCGCACTGATCTGTGAAATCGTGGTCCAGACGGCAGGGAGGAATGGTTGAGAATTGTTGGTGAGAGGGACGGGCAGAGAACCTGCAAGCAGAGGTAGGCTATGTGTACTATGTAGGCTTAGCTAAGACTTGGCATGGATTCATGCGGCATTGGTCAAACAAAATCCAGAGCTTGAACTGCTACGCAGTAAGTGCTATGGGAAGCTGGACTTTAGAAGGCTTGACATTTAAATGTAGATTCTTGCAGGGTTTTCTTCAAGGGCAGCCCTTGAAAAAGGTCTTTCCAGGATCCAAGGCCTACTACTACATTGTACTTTTGTTTTCAGATTGCTTGAACAGGTACTGTACATGTATATATAAGTCAGTATGAAGGAGTTTGCAACATGTTTATGGTACTTGAAATCTGAATGCCCAATAGAACTGTCTTCTAGAGCTTTGAACTTCACTAAATTTATCATCATTTTATTTCAGAGAATCAATGCATTATGTATACTATCACTATGTCACTTTGACTGTGAATGTACACTATGTATGGTTTATCATAGAAACTTAAATATTTCAATCTAAGAATCAGGAATATTACAAACACAGATCTCCCTGAGATATATTTGCATGCACAATCTGAAATTCAAAACCTGTTTCATTTCCCTCAGGGAGAACACAAATCTAGATTTGTTTTTAGTTTTTTTACCAATAAAAAGTTTTGATGTATTTTTTTTAAAATAAAAACCACTTTTAAGGTATTTCTTCAAACAGTCTGCACCATATTTTTTGATACCAAAAATATGAATTCATAGTCCATGGGGGAAATCTTTAAAATCTACAGTGTGGGAGTAGGCCTACGTGTATCTCTTTTAGAAATGGAGAATCTGAAAAGTGTGAAGGACCCGACAGTGACTTCTCTAAAGCCGCGTTTCCACCTAACTTATTTTGGTCAAAGTAATCGATACTATGGTTACTTTTCCCATTTTAAGTCCAGTGGAGACGGCCCAGTTAAATTTCCTCTCGGTTACTTTAACCGAGCCGAATGGTTACTTTTACCGAGCAACCTCTGCACAGTAAAAGTGACCTGGTAAGTTTAACCGAGCCGATTAGTCCAGTGGAAACGCACCACTCGGTAAAACGTGACTCGGCATACATGTACATGCACTGTTCACAAATATTTTTTGCCAGCTCGGTTACTTAGCTCGGTTAAATTGACCAACTCAAAAGTCCAAGTGGAATGACGGTTAAATTTGACCATTGGAAATTTAACCATCGTCTTGGTTAGATTTTAGACGCGGCTGAAGGCACTTTCGAGAAAGGTCCCAGTAAGATCAGAGCGTTACGTCACTTACGTCCTCCTAGATTTTGATAAATTTGCATTTTGGTCAGTAAGCAGTTTGCTACATTTTTGTACAGGTGGGCCTTTATTTTCCATCCTAGAAGGTCCTGCTAGGGTGAAAACGCCTGGCATGGCCCGCATAATTGTTGATATTTTCATTTCAGTTCAAAAGTTAGTACTAAGGCAGTTGCCAGGATTTTTGTACAGCACATTTATTACTTTAGTTAATAAATCAGATTGATTTTGACTTGAAAGCATCATCGTAGGGCTTAGCCGGGAGCTGAAGAGCCGTAGTAACGGCACATTCCGGTAGTTTTCTACTAGAGGTCAGCGTTGGTTGGTGGAGCTTTGCGTTCGGAGATGGTATCAGTCACTGTCTCCGAGTCTAGCACCAGCAGCAGTGCTTCACCGTAGGGGGCCAAGTGTAGGCACTTGCTCCCAGTGTTATGATACGCTGGGTGTCATAACACAAACCCTGCCTGTAATCAAATAGGAATAGTTAGAGTAATGTACACTGCACACACGCGCTGCTGACAAGAACTGGATGTGTGTGCACTACATTGTGTACTGGGTGCATGTGGTGCTGTTGAATGTTCGGCGCATGTCTACAATGGAGCTTGAAATTGTTATACCAATGGCTTCCACAAAAGATTGTTTGTGGCCTGCATTTGATATCATCAAACTCATCGTAACTTACTATCAATCGCAAGACGATGAGCGATGCACAGAAACCATGGTGTATCACAACTAACGATGGGTTATCTATCGTAAGTCGAGTTACGATGCATCGTAAGGCTTTGTGAAAATCAGCCCAGATCATGTTTGGATCGTAGTGGGATCATCTTTCAAAGAAGGAGTCCTACCATTTTTTGGAGGCTGAATGAGGGAAGAAGCTACAGTACTCTGATAACATACACGTGTACATGTATCTCTTTGTTAGAACAGAAAAGCTCTTTGACTTTTTGGTAAGAGATTCCAAATATGGTAGAATTTCAATATTAATAGGTATTTCCAACAATCAACCATGATATTTTTTTTTTATTTTTTTTTTTAAACATTTTTCAAGGGTAACCTTGAAAGGTTTACAAATTGTGTTGCCCACTTTTCAGAAGTGTCTGTCTGTTCTCATTGAGATTCATCATAAACTCCATGAATGCACATTTATACAAAAGTGTCATGCTTTTAGTTTTACAAAGAGTGCTGTAAGTGTAATTCTGATTCACATGGCTCTCCATAAAGGAAATAAATATCCACGATGTATTAACTTAAATCACCTTTTGGGGGAAAATTTTGATTCACGTTACCCTCCATGCAAACCATGCATTTCACAATACAAATCTTAAGCTACAAAGAGATGATGATATTTCCATTCATGAGTATTTTGATGGATTTTGTCTTCCATACATTGCCATCCATCAGTGTGGTTCTCCTGTTCCTAGACATTCTGTGCATTGCTATGGCAATTGCCTGCCGGCATATCACAGCCCACGTCTTGTATTACATCTTACTATTCATAAACCTGTTTACATGTACATGTACATATGTGGGTGATTACTCAGAAAATCTTATTTTGGGATTCTGAATTTATTTTGCCCCATGGGTGGAATTTGTGTCCTTAAAGGTGACCTCCCGGTACAGTACATGTACAGTACTGTATATACTGTACCTCTTGTTTCTCTCAAATTATATCAAGTACATGTATGACTTCTTGTGTTATCATTAATTTGCAGGATATAGGCCTACAGTACATCATGTATACATGTACATGTACATTATTGTACACTGTCAAAATGAAAGTCGGGAATTTATTGGCTATGGATGGAGCAAGTACACAAGTCTATGGGAATGGCCTGTTGTGACTACCCTGTGGCTTAGCTACATAAACTTGTGTATAATTTCAAGCCAATAGAAATCAACCATAAGATACTGTACACGTACATGTACAGTACATGTGTAATGTCATTTGAAGCCACGACCAATAAATGCAGAAAGCAGCCACTAGATAGTGAATCCAATAGACTTGTGTGTAATTTGAAGCCACAGCCAATGAATGCTGAAAACAGCCACTAGATAGTGCCTTCAATTGACTTGTGTGTAATTTGAAGCCACAGCCAATGAATGCAGGAAGCAGCCACTAGATAGTGGATCTAATTGACCTGTTTGTAATTTGAAGCCACAGGTAATGAATGCAGAAAGCAGCCACTAGATACAAGGTAGTGCCTTCCATAGACTTGTTTGTAATTTAAAGGCACAGCCAATGAATGCAGAAGGTAGCCACTAGATAGTGAATCCAATAGACTTGTGAGTAATTTGAAGCCACAGCTAACGAATGCAGAAAGCAGCCACTACATGTACATGTATACGTGTTGGTAGTGAATCCAATAAACTTGTGTGTAATTTGAAGCCCCAGCCAATGAATGCAGGAAGCAGCCACTAGATAGTGCCTTGAATACTCAGTAGACATGTGTGCAAGTTGAAGCCACAGCCAATCATGCAGAAAGCAGCCACTACATTGTGTAGATAGTGCCTTCCATAGACTTGTGTGTACATGTACTGTATGTAGTTTGAAGCCATAGCAAAGAGCCTGGACCTGACCAAGAATCCAATGCTTTGGTCATGTGCAATGTACATGTTATACTGCCCTCTATTGTTGGTATTGAGCAGATAAATTGGGATCAATTGTTTATTCCTTATTGAGTGATGATGGTACCACTTGAGGTGAATGGGCTCCATCTTGAAAAGGTGTTTATTTGAAGGATTTATAAATCAATGGACAAACAAAATTGTCAAAATGTGCAAGTTTTCTGTTGTTAAATGATAATGTCAATATTCATGAGCAAATTTGTGATGTCATCACAGGATCATGCACCAGATGACCAGAAACCATTGCTTGTGTAGTTGTGTACATGTATGTACAGTACAGTATGTTGCTGAGAATTTCTGGTTTTTCATGCAGACCTACTCTACATACATGTACGTATACAAATTACACCCTTAAACCTGTTGATTCACTGCCAAAATGTATGTTTCATAAACATTTACATACATGTACTGTACATGTAGTGAAGGAGATTTTCATCAAACCTAATCCAGAGGGATAAATTTGCAGTTAAGTTTAAAAGTTATTTTTCGGGGTACGTTTTTTAAACTGTGGGTTCCGGACGTGACCTTACAATATTTAGCGCACTCAATATGATTTTATAAGCATATTTCTAAAGTAAAAAAGATGACAAATTTCTGACTCCACTAAGAAAACAAAGCTTGTGAATAATTATGTTTGCACACTTCAGATCCCCAGATGACAACAGAAAATCAGCTTGACTGTGATATTTATTCCAATGCATAGACCCTTTAATTTTTAAAAGAAATGTGAGAAAGCTACATGTACATGTACACACTTGCACTGCTTGGCACAGAGTGAACCTGAAGTGAACTTGAAAGCCAGTCTCTAGGCATTAAGCACTGATGACATCTGTATGGCAATGCTGAGTGGTGCTACACTGGAGGTTTTCCAGTCCAGTGAGTCAGTGACAGATACATGTACATGTACTGTACATGTACATTGTACATTGATCACCCTTTCCACTTACATACATGTACATGTACATTGTACATATCGGATACAAATCTGGGAGAATTCCTCCCCTCAGCTGTTTTGGTGAAGCAAGGAGACATCAAAACTGCATAGCAAGTGAGCAACTCTACTCATACTGTGTTTATTACCCTGTAGATGTGCCAGTATTGTGTCTGACATTAATGAACTCCGATGAATAAATAAACAGAAAGACTGCCAAAGTTTGCCAACTGCTTACTCAATCAACATGGCATACATTTTGAATGCAAAGCTCAATAAAGGCCGTGGACCTGATGTTTTGATCCATCAGGACCTTTCTCAGAGGCTTCTGTCTGGTAGTTACCTGTACATGTACATGTACATGTACATGTACCTGTGTACCAAACCAAGACTAGGCTACGTGTACGAGTAAACTACAGTCAATCACAGTCAATGTGCCGTTACAAAATTTGCATCTCCTGCATGTACATTATACACTGTACAAGTGTACGTAGGCCCTACATGTTACGTACAACTATGTACACGATATGTACATGTACCTTATCTGTTGCATTCAATCTTCGTAATGGAATGTGAAGGCATATCCTCATGGCATTTTCATCATCAATATGTTTGCCATTAAGACTTGCATAGTATTGCATGTGTGTTGACGTGCCATGTACATGTACAACATGAACTATAAGTACTTGTACATGTACATTCCACTTGTACACAATGTAAGTACCGGTACATGTACACGTACACACTGTACATGTACATGTACAGTACAGTATATTTGTGTACAGGACCTACATGTACATGTACGTGTATGAAGTAAACTATTCTACCATGGACGAAGGGTTCTACCATTAGGCCTACTACATGTATACAGCTATTAGTAGAATGTTTAAAGCTTTGTGCACTGTACATTTACCTATCACTATTCAAATCCACCACATGACCAGTCACCTGTCTGAAGCAGCTCTGTGGTCCAGTGGTTAAGACTCTGCACTAGAAAGCAAGCCCACTCTCATTGAAGAATTTATTGAACCAGTTGAACCACAGCCATCCAATGGGGTACCAACCACAGCGACCACAGCAACCCCTACAACAACCACAGCCTCAGCAGCCACAACAACCACCACAGCAGCCACAACAACCACCACAGCAACCACAACAACCACCACAGCAACCACAACAAGCATGGGTCCATGATAACCACAACAGCAGCAAACCAAGAACCACATCCAGCCAGAAGAGTTACAGATGACTGTATGGTTGTTTACGGTACTCAAACTTTGATCCACTCATCTCCAGTCTGCTGGTTTCATCCATTTTCTTCTCTTTCCTTTTTTTAACTCTGAAAAAAAAATCTCTTGTGTGCATTTGGGTAGTGCTTGAACTAACAGTCTAAGAGGAAGATTAGGCCCCTTTGATGCCGTTTGGCTCCTGAGATGTGAAGAATTAGATTTGCATCCATTTGCCTCCCAGACTGCTTAGGTTAAGAACATTATTCATGAGTTAACGAATGCCATAGGCAGCCGACTTATGTCGGGGGAAAAACAAATATTAAAAACTGCATGAGAAGACGTCACTACGTTTAATACTAGCGAGTAATTGGAGTAGAACAGCTGGGACGGAGATGATGCCTTGTCTCCAAATCTGAAATTATTAGGTTTTGGTTTTCCGTCTGGACTAAGAGGATTGGTCCAATATGTGAGTCATCATGGGGAGATAGCTCCGTTAAAGGTTGACGAGCGCTCGTTGGGCATCTCCGGCGGGCGCTGCTTTTGTTTCAGGCCAAGCATGGCAACCAATTTCTGAATGAGATCATTCATTTGCGAGATAGCAGGGCTGGGGTGGATTTCACCAAGCCTTACGATCGCACCGCTCATCGTCTTGCGATGGATCGCAAGCTAAAGCCGCGTTTCCACTGGACTTACAGTATTTTGGTAAAAGTAACCGAGACGATGGTTACTTTGACCAAAATAAGTCCAGTGGAAACGGCTCAGTCAAATTTCTCTCGGTTACAGTGTACTTTAACCGAGTCCAATGGTTACTTTTACCGAGCAACCTCTGCCCAGTAAAAGTGACCAGGTAAGTTCAACCGAGCCGATTAGTCCAGTGGAAATGCACCACTCGGTTAAATGCGACTCGGTAAAAAACCACATCCGGCCTATGACGTAACACGTACACGCACTGTGCACAGCGTCTGCTTCATGTTGTGCACCTAATTGCACACATGTACATGTACATTGTGTATCCGGCTGACACTTGACCTTCCTGAGCCATTATATTGCCAGCTCGGTTACTTTAACCATCGTCTCGGTTAAATTTGACTGACTCAAAAGTCCAAGGGGGAACGACGGTCAAATTTGACCATTATAAATTTAACCATCGTCGCAGTTAAATTTTATTTCAGTGGAAACGCGGCTTAAGAGTAAAGATGGGTTTCCCGAAATCGACCACGGATGTGTGAAACTGGGTAGGACCTTTCCCAAAGCACCATCGATTCTTCCTCGCCTTAAGAAACAAATATCTCCTGCAAGAATCAAGTTTCAATCAACCCACCGTACCACCGTACCCTCTAAACTGTTCAATCGGGTCATTCTAGTCTATAATTTGAGGAAGGTTTGCGGTGACACCATGTATAAGGTCTCTTAAAGGAAGAGGTGTGGTTCTGAAAAGAACCTGAGGGGTAACTCGACATTTCGACCAGTATGCTCTGGCCATCATCAGGAGAATGTCTTGGACTCGGTGGTGGAACTCCTTATGTACCGGTGGTCGCTGAGGCAGGAAGGCGGGAAAGATAATCCTCTGGGGGATTATCCTAAGGGGTCTTATTCATTCTAGACTGTAAGTTGGGTGGGCAAGAGTTGATAATGGTTGTGTGAGATACATTTAATAGCCTTTTATAGCATTTGGTAAATATCATATTCATGTGAACTGTTGAAATACATGTATGTAGACCTGTATGTTGTAACAGAATCTCAAACCAAACAGAAACCCTGATCATTGTTATCATTTGCTTTTCCACATTGTAAAGTTCTATTGTCCTAGATCTGCAATGCTGTCATCAAAGACGATCTGAAAACCAAGGCTTAAATGCAGTGAGGGTATCTCATCACACAATAAAAAAAAATTAGGTTGATTTTTTTGTTTTTTATTATTATTTTTTTGTGCGGGTGGGGGGGGGGTGGGTTGGTGGGGGGGGGGGATCAAGCATCTCAAGTTGAAAATATGAGCATGAGCAGCGATTATGGGAGCATCAGAGGGATTTGCAGTAGATTGGAAGCACCTTAGCTAGGAGTCTCATGGCAGGGTGAATGTCCTGCATTTACATGTACAGTATCATACTTGTACCGGTAGATTACCCTTACTACTGTAAGGGTGCTTCTTCTTGAGCTGTATGACATCATCGCTATTAGATGAAGATCCATGGTTTTTATCTGTACTTCTGGTGTCTCATCTGCGTCCTCTCTTCATCCTCTGCCCCCCCCCCCCTCCAAAAAAAGAAAAAAAAGAAAAAAAGAAAATCACCACCTTCCACCTCATTTCTGCATTCACGGAGGGGGCTACTGAGCCTCTTTGGTTTCATCGTCGATCCGGGTGCCTCTCTCTGCGGCCAGACGTGATCCTCTTGAAGGATGCTTTAAGTCCGTCACTCAGCCGGCCACAAATGTAGCGGTTGGGTAGACTGATGATTCACCCAGGACTGTCTGTCTGATGCACTTCACCAACTCCTGTCATTAACAGGCCAGCCGAAAAAGAAATTTACAAAAATGCTCTCACTCTCTCACTCTCTCTCACTCTCTCTCTCTCTCACTCAAACGAGCCATTAACAGCCCTGGGCATTTTCCCCAGACAGCTTGAAAGTATGTCAGGCTGAGGGTAATCTAGTCTGATGAGGTGAACTCTATTAAGTCTACACCCAGTCAGAGCTATGAGTGTGGACTTCTGAAGTACAGTCTGTGGAGAATCACGGGCATCCGCCTGAGCCACGTTTGTTAAACTTAAAGACACACATTTTGAAGAAGAATCTTTGACTTGGTAACGGTTGGTAAACTCCACAAGATGCAGCAGTGGGTGCATTCTGTGGTATTCTGTGTACGACCCTAACCCAGCTGCATTCCACAGGATGTAACAGTGGGTGTATTCTTTCGGATTCTGTGTACGACCACCCTAACCCAGCTGCACTCCACAAGATGTAACAGTGGGTGCATTCTGTGGGATTCTGTGTACGACCCTAACCCAGCTGCACTCCACAAGATGTAACAATGGGTGCATTATGTGGGATTGTGTGGACCCCAACCCTGCTGCACTCCACAAGATGTAACAATGGGTGTATTATGTGGGATTATGTGGACCCCAACCCTGCTGCACTCCACAAGATGCAACAATGGGTGCATTTTGTGGGATTATGTGGACCCCAACCCTGCTGCACTCCACAAGATGTACATGTAACAATGGGTGCACTCTGTGGGATTCTGCAGAACCTAACCCTGCCGCACTGATTGCTCTCCACAAGATGCAACAGCGGGAACAGTGTACATGTACATGTACATGATGTAAATCTACATCATTCCCCATTGCCATTGATGATCCAGTGACAGTATGAAGTGGATGTCGACAAATCCATTGCTGGGAAAGAGTATTTAGGTCACAGGACCCCTGAGGTGGGCGGAGTTGCGAGTGTTATTGGAGGGGGTGGTTGGACTTTGGGAGACCTCAGCCCTGAGGCGTCATGTTTATGTGTGGTTTGTCCAGGAGAGCATTTTGCTGACGAATTGGAGGAGCCAGATTCAGATGGATGTGGTGCGGAAAAATGTGGAATGAAATTGATGTGCGGGCTTGTCAGTGATGACAAACGGGCCGGGCAGTTTAGAGTCTGCCTCCTAAATGTCTGAAAGCAAAGACAAAAGGACTAATTTTTGTGGTATAAGACTCTCTCCTCATCTGCACATCCTCCTCCGAGATTCCTTAAGCCGTGTTCGCACTGGACTTATTTTTTACCGAGCCTGTGGGTAACATTCCAATTGGTAAATCTTCCCGGCGTCCGCACCTGGACTTTTCGACTCGGGTAAACTAACCGAGACGATCGGTAAAACTAACCGACTCATGTACATGTGCATGCACATGTACTCTAGGTACACAAACACGTATACCCCGCGCCCACACGAGTCTTGCATTATATTAACGTAACGTGCGGGGCGCCGGATGTGTTTTTTTACCGAGTCGTTTACCGAGACGTCGTGTCCGGATTGGACTTATCGACTCGGTTAAACTGACCTGGTCAATTTAACCGGGCAGAAGTTGGTCGTTTAAACTACATGTACATGTACAATGTACATTCTACCCACTGGAAACGTCTTGGGCAGTCCGCACTGGACTTAAAGAGGTCAATTTACCCATTTGCTCGGTTAGTTTACCCATTTTAAGTCCAGTGCGGACGCGGCTTTAGCTCTAACTACAGACAAAGGCAGAATCCTTTCCAAAGTTTTTGCTGCCACCCTTGCTCTGTCAAACATCTGCCCATGAATCACCCCGTGCTAAACACCGCACCGACAAACCACAACAATCAAAGATGGTACCCTGCTGTCACGCATCCATAAAGCATCACTGAGCATTCGCAGGGAACCAGCCAGCAAAAATACACCAGGCCCCCCCCCAAAAAAAAAATTCCAGTCCTCGAAACACAAACAAACTTTTTTCATCTCCGTCCAATTTTTATGACAAAAACACTGACAGCTCTCCTTGTTCCCACATGGGTTTTGTTGATTCAAAAATCACTTTCTCTCGTTGGAGAATGATATGTATATTTGTTTGTAAATGTTTTCTATCCCTTCCCAAGATTTCCCCCTCATCTTTCATTCGGGGAATTACTCAATCGTGTCAAGCGCACGCCACGTGCCCCTGTTGCTTGAAAGTGAGCGGACATGTAAATATTTTCGGGCCATTAAGTTGGCAAGAATTTGTCTGTTTTGGCTGAGAGTCCTGTGCAGGCCATGCTAGGTCCATCAATCACGGCTCCATCGTTGGAATATCTCGCTGGAAGATCACCAGATTGGTTAGGATTAGGAATTGGTATCCAGCCCTGCTTTGTACATATATGTCCATCTGTCTGCCGCTGTGTAAATATTCCTCCAAATGAGCATACCGGGTAAGTTTGATTTCTTACGTGAAGTTGCGGGTAACATGTCATGGAGATTTCAATTAAAAAAAATCATTGCATACGTACAGTCCATGTACACTATGTGTACATGTATAGTGTAGAGATCAACTTTTCATCGGCTCATGTTGGTTTGTGAACCAACTACATGTAACAATTAACATGTACGTGTCACTCTGCCTTTGAGAAAGGTCCTGCTAGGATCGAAACGTCAGGCCCACTAAATTTTAGATTTACTTTTTGGTAATTTTAGTCAGTAAGCAGTTTGCAACATTTTTGTATATATATCAATTAACATGTACATGTACAGTGTACTTGTACACTATCTCCAACAGTAATTTTGCATGATGAATTCCCCTCCGCCCTACCCTGACAAAGACTACATGTAGTTGGCTATTTTATTTGGAAAGGCCGCCATCCATGGGCTGAATACATGAACATGTATGTAAGCTCAGATACTTACATGACTGAGAATGCTAGTATGCAAAACCAAGGGTCTCAGGTTCAAGTCCTGGTCAAGTCAAACCATGGAGCTATAGTGTACATGTGTACATGTGTAGCTCCATGGTCAAACTTTCTGAGCCATTTGAAAAACTAAAGTCCAACAGTTTCCATTGAGTTGGTTTCCTTTGTTTGATTATGGATATTGGTTAGACGATTGAGACTCGTTTCAAGCCTCTCCAGTCCTACAGAGGCTCCTGCCATGGTTAGAATTAGATTAGTCTCCTCTCAAGGCATTGGAATCCGTGCCCAGTTATGTGAGCCTTCTGTGACCACAGTGTTGTAACCTTGGGTGTGATAGTGTTGATGTATTGCCTACCAGAGGCTCCATCAATAGTGTGATAGTGTCATAAGGTGTTAGTGTTGATAAACACTCCAGCAGGCAGCAGGCATTGGTAGGCCTATAGGCTGCCAATCAATGTGAACAAGCAGGCACTGGTGTAATGTAAAGTGTACATAGGACATTACTACCGTTCACTCTGGGTGTTTTTGTATTGTGTAAGCTGCAGGCTTTTTTATGTACTGAAAAGCCACGTTTCCACTAGACTAGAATTTAACCGAGTCGATGGTTAAATTTCTAAGAGTCAAATTTGACCGAGACGATGGTTAAAGTAACCAAGCTGGCAATATAACGGCTCATAAAGGTCAAGTGTCAGCCGGATACACAATGTACGTGCGTACATTTAGCGCGCGATACGAAGCAGACGCTGTGCACAGTGCATGTACGTGTTACGTCTTAGGCCGGATGTGGTTTTTAACCGAGTCGCGTTCTGTTTTTGTTTTCACATGCAGATTTGAATCTGACAATATCAACTTTGAAGATCTTACACGAAGTACAGGATGCATGCAGTGGAGAGATAGCCCCAAGAATCTGACCACAACAGCGCAGGTAATTACGGTGACTTCATTGGACTTCGAAGAGAAGAGAAAAGAATTTGAGGGGAATTGTTTGCTCAATTATCTCCTTTCCTACTTAATCCAATCCCTTGATGCTAATTCCTTGTTTGTGTGCCTGGAATAAGAATTCTACAGAATTATGACCCCCTGAACAGCCCCGTACATTTGTTTTACAGTGCATGTACATGTATACTCTACATGTACTGTACATGTACTGTACATGCCTACATGGATCTTGCTAATTAATGTTTTTCATAAAATTTAGTGGGGCTGACGTTTCAATCCTAGCAGGACCTTTCTCAAAGGCAGAGTGTTAATGTTTAACTTGATTTTTTTTTTTTTAGATTTCCTTCAGAATTCAAATTACTGGAGGTCACAAATGCAAAACCGTAGTAAACTGAACTGAACCACACATTTGCTGATGGGCACAGTTTGGGGAAGGTTTGTGACTCAGTTCCTGAAGCTTGGTCTGTCAAGAGAGGGCGCACTCCATTGCTACCATATAATGTTTACAAGTGTTTTCCTCTGTGTTAGAAGTAACATGCCCCTGTCTACTGACATTCTGCAGTGTTTGTTAGTGTTACTGTTAGGTGTCTGTTGTATTCATTGAGATCCTTTAGTTAAAATTTAAACATAAACAACTGTTTACTGCATCTGTAATACATTGAACAGTTTTGGAGCGGTTAATTCTAGTATTTTAAGAATAAATCCAGTCCTGAAAGCCAATAGAAAATGGGTTTATTGCCCAGATCTTTAACATTTTCAATCATTACACCAATCAGTAGTTGAATAATACAAGTAGTTTCCATTGAGTTGACAGAATTTAAAACATTTGAAGCTGATTGCTTTAAAACCTTGTGCTCCCACAAAAAGATATCACTTGGTACAATATTTCACACTCTAACATTTTGTTCAGAGTAAACTACATATGTATCACAGTACATGTACATGTAGCTGGTTGCTCTTGAGACTATTATGCCATGTACATGTACACTGTACTTCCTCTATTAGTATTGGTTGTCTGAGATCCTGCTGTATTGTCGTACATTTCTGGGGCCAGTTTTATCCCGCTGGCTTGGCAGGAAATTTCGCGGAGCCTGAATGGTCTTCCTTAAGTTCCTTGGTCTTTTGGATCCATGTAGTTGGAATCTTATCACCAGCCAGCTCTTGAAGCTTGAGCTTGGTTCTCTGAAGAGCTTACACTTACTTACATGTAGCTGAAATGGAATTCGGCCTCTCAACCTTTAATTTATTTAAATGCAAAGGTTTTGCGCTTTTAAAGTACATGTAAGTTGCGGTTACTTACACATTTAAGCAGGTTTTGGGTACTTCAACAGGTTTTGGACCTTCCTTACAATGTAAGTAGTAAGTACAGTATGTAGGTTTGGAATACTTAAGTAGGTTTTACATACATGTACATGTAGGTATTAAGCATGTTTCGGTACAGATTTTAGGTAGAGTACATTACTTATAAAAGCAGGTTTCGGGTACAGTACTTACATGTACATTTATAAGCAGATTTTGGATAACAGTACTCTTGAATTAGTTCAAATGACTAATCCGTCCCAAGTAGGCCTACATGTACAATAGCTTGCATTAATTGGTACAAACATTTATGCTTACTAGATATTTGCAGGGCCAAGGACACCTCAACCAGTTCCTAAAATATCGTGACCTTTGGGCCTTTCCTTCCTGTCAGTCAGAGCACGAGCGGTGAATTGATGGATTTTAAAAAAAGTGCAAGTTCTACAGAGAATTTCCACATGCACTGCATGGCAAGTTAACGTGAATATTTTGGAAAGTTGGGCACACTTATGGTGGAATCGTGTTTTAATTTCAAATTCCATTGATAATCGCATTGATCATTGAAGGTCTCCACACACTACGAAATGAGTGGAGTTTGAATCACAATTCAAATCATGATCCAAATAATCATATTTAGAGGGGAAAGTACAGTAGGACCAGCCCTCTTGTCAGAGTATTGGCAGAATGAATAACTTCCTTAATTAAGGTAATCTTGTTATCTAACCTCCTATTTGTAATGGAATCTCCCAATGGGGGCTCAGGCAATGTGCAGGCCACATGGCCACCACGGAGCGATCCATTTTCCCACAGTGCTGAGCACTGGAGTCAAATAAATGAAAAAAAAAGACAACAGTTTGCCCAGGGAGACCCCAGGCGAGAGAGAAATATGTACAGCATTGACCTTAGTTGACCCTACTTTGATGGAATTGACCTTCGACCTTGGGCCCTTCCATTTCATAAACTTGAGGAATGCTGCTCTGCAAGTGTGCTGTCTTGGTATGGTGCTTTCATGGGTACCGGTAGTCCATGTGGTCGTGCACTAGCCATGAATGTACATTGTACACACGGAATGTTCTTGGTCATGCTCACAGGCAACATCTCAGATGTTCAGCACATTTTTTATTGACATTTGACAGCGGGCAGAAATTGACTAAGTTCTCAATCTGTTCATGCCTGCAACTTAGGTAAAAAAAGACAGAATTGACAAGCCATGATATACCTCACCAATCACCAGTGCAATGCTTTTATCCCAAATATTGTCCTCGCTTAAACAGTTTGACAAGAAAACTGGGTCCAACTTTTATTACCCTATAAAATTCTCTGCTCATGAACTTTTGTGAACTTCAAGTCCCCAGCACACAGAGACATATGTTGGGTAGGACCTGCAGAGCAGGTCCTGTAAATCTCGACTCGTTTCACCTGTACAGGGTTTTCACAATCACAGACAGGTGTACAGTTCAGCTAATGACATCAACCCATAAACAGCCCAGTAAAATTGACCAACTCAAAGATTTGTTTTCTTTAAAACTTTAAGACTTGTCAGAATTCCTGACATTTTTATCCAAAGAAGCCCCCTGCCCACTAAAATCTGAGAAGAATTTGGGAAATTGATTGATGAAATCGGTTAAAATCAGTAAAAATGCGTATGAAAATCTTGTAGAAATGAACATGTCTCAAATTTTGTAAATACTGTAGATCTGTAGTTATAATGTTCAAAGAGCAAAGAGAAAACAAATATTGGACAAGTTGACTAGGACTAGTCTGAGCCCTGTGCCTACATGTACATGTATATGTACACTATTACTGTACTTTACCACCTACAGTACATCTGTACATGTAAGTTATCCAGCCGTGAGATGGTGGCCTTCCCAAATAATTTAAAACTCTTTGCTGGGGTGGGGTGCCAGTCAGAAGCATTGATGATTGAACCATTAGGCCTAACTTAACTAATCAGTCAACAATTTGTTGTACACCAGTGTCAGAAAGACACCAGTGTCAGAAAGACACCAGTGTCAGAAAGACACCAGTGTCAGAAAGACACCAGTGTCAGAAAGACACCAGTGTCAGAAAGACACCAGTGTCAGAAAGACACCAGTGTCAGAAAGACACCAGTGTCTGAAAAGCACCAGTGTCAGAAAGACACCAGTGTCAGAAAGACACCAGTGTCAGAAAGACACCAGTGTCGGAAAGACACCAGTGTCAGAAAGACACCAGTGTCAGAAAGACAGTTAGACATCCCAAAATACTGTACCCCTCTCTGACTATCTCCTGACTACAGTTTGGTTGATAGCTCGTAACCAGTTTGATATGACATTTTTATCCTTTTATACTTTTATATCGTGCAATTGCTACACTCTCTGTTAAATTGCTATACAATTGACATTCTGACTGTGAGAAAGGTCCTGCTAGGATCCACACATTCATGGCCTGTACATTGTTCAACTCATTGCACTTCGGTCATTCCAATCAGCAAGCCGTTACCTTCACACTACATAATATAATTTTGTACTGTACGCTTGCTTCATTGAACATATCCAGTGGGGTAATTCAATCATTCTGAACACACTATCTGAGTGTTTTCAGTGCTTTCTTCCCCTAGTTGGAGAGTCAACTCCAGCAAGATGAAATCTATCCCAACTTCAGCGACTGCCAGAAACTGTCACTTGCCAGTCAAGATACCATTTGGTGCACCATGTACCCTGACACCGACTCCCATTTGAAACACAAGATCCTAATGACGGGCCTAATTAACACGGCAAAATATCCCGGCGAGGGTTTGGTGGGCTCCTCAGACAGCAGTCTGCAGCGCTAATGCAACATGCGATACCCCTGGCACTGCGGCTGCACATCTGGCAATGTATGTTAATTGTCATCTCCCAGCTCCGACTCACGGACGGGTCGGTTGATAAACGGGACCCACTGCCCGCAGAATCGGACTTCAACTTTCCCTCCCAGACAGTCATCAGACAGACAGGATACCGGGGAGTTTGCATGGACACCACATGTTAACAAAAACCTGCATGTCAGGGGACCAGGGAAAACATGTCAACCTGTCTTGTCATAAATTTCGGAACAAAACAGGGAAAATTTGAATGCTTGGAATTGAATGGAACTAAAAAAAAAAAGAAAAAAAAAAAGGAAAAACAAATAAAATGAAAAATGTGTTTGTGATTGAATGCTGCTTAGTTGCAAAATGCCAAGGTGAAATGCAAGATTGGTATCCATGGCGATGCTTTGAGTTCCAAATTGACAGCTGTTTGTAAGTCTGCACCATAAGTCATATTTCATACCCTTTCCCCCCAAAAAAAGTATCAGCTGTGGTATTGATGAATGAGAAGGGATCTTTGTTGGAAAAATCAATTATCAATTATATAGTGCATTAGAAAAAGTGGATTTCTTATTCCAAATTCAATGCAATTCAATATTATACATGTACATGTACTAGCCCTACTTGTTAGAAACTTGTTGGAAAAGTGTCACTATTACTAGTGAAGTCCGAATCGTGTTTCAAATCCCAATAATAATCGTGTTTATTGTTTCCACACACACTGACAAAAAGTGGAGTTTGAATCATGATACAAATCGCGATCCAACTTGTCGCATCTATTTGGAACACTCAAAATTTAGTGGGCCTGCCGTTTCGATCCTAGCACTAGCAGGACCTTTCTCAATGGCAGAGTGAATTTTGGACAGTCTATTGGAACTGTGTTTGGAATAGTGTATTCTATTTGGAACAGTGTAACAGGCACTAATGCCTGTAGTGCAACAACTAAGACAAGCTAGGGGTACCAGGGCTGTCAATCTATACCATGAGTCCAAGGTTGAAGCAGTCCCTCTGGGGAGGAGGCCAGTGTTAGGACTTCCAACAATGCCCCCATGGTTGGCCCTGTCCTCACATGGTTCTGGGTTTGGGGCTGGTATCTTGGACGACTGCCAAGAACTTGGCATTGCCAACGTTTTCCTGTGGTTCAGATTTATAATTTATCAACAGACAACAGGGCAGCCATACTGTAGACACATGAATTGAAACATTCAGCTGTCTATACACGTACCGGACTCCAGGTTGCCATGTCATAGTGTTAGAGATGGAAATATTCAGCTGTCTACTGTATAAATTGATTTCAGGGGAACTGTAAGCTATTTTATACCAGAATAATCAGCCTCTTAAAATTTAGTGGGCCTGACGTTTCGATACTAGCAGGACCTTTCTCAAAGGCTTTCTCTGCATTTGAGAAAGGTCCTGCTAGGATCGAAACGTCAGGCCCGCTAAATTTTAAGATTTGCATTTTGGTAGTTTTAGTCAGTAAGCAGTTTGCAACATTTTTGTATATCAGAATAATCAGGCATTTATTCTTGGTAGCAGAATTACTGTACCAATGGGGAAGTGTGGTTGGAAATACCGTAGTAAGCTGTGTATCCTTACCTGAGGTAAAATCTGACATATTAGCCCAAAATATTCAGTCATTAATGCTTTGTAGGGGAATAACCAAGAGGGTAGTTTAGGAGATGGAAGTACATGTAGTCAGCCATTTACCTATACATGTAAAGTAACTTGCATCAGGTAGTAGCATACAGTATACAGACAACTGGAAAATAATGATGAGCCATCTAAAATTGGTCATACAGTGTATACGATTTCATAAATTAAAAAAAAATATTTCAGGATCATTTTCCCTAAAACCACTGCATTTTTTTACTCATGTAGGCAAATTACACATTTGGAAAAGAATGCTTTACAAGAGGAATAAACAAAATACAGAAAACATGATTCTTGAACAAAAATATCATGGCAGACTCAACCTTCAGGGGAAGGGAGTTGGATGGCCCGATGTTTCAATGCTACCAGGATCTTTTTAAACTTGAATTTCAGATGATAGAATCCTAGCGTAGGAACTAGGAAGACCTTCCCTTTGAGAAAGGTCACGTGGCCTCTGCGCCCTTAAATAAAAGTCAGTATTTGGAAACTTCCAAAGTCAGCTTGTTCATGAATTGTCAGTCAAATGCCTGACCATTGTATGAGAGGCGTATCGCTACATTATCAAGGCAGAGGTCGGCCATGTTTGCTTGAAGTCCCAACCCCTTGGAGTAGACGAGACCTCCCCTCTGTCAGGGCTATCTGACGCCCACTGCACCAGGGCGGGTCTCGGGGGCCGGCGTTGCCTGCACTTTGCCTTGTTCTCCCTCCCTGCCCTGGCGAGGGGCCCCCTATCCCCGGACTAGCCGCCACGGATCCCATTGGCTGAAATCTAGTTGACTCCGAGGGTGGCCATTTATGCCATTTGTAACAGTAACTATGTTTATTGGTTTTTGTAATTACATGTGTGTTAGCCTAGCTGGAGGCCACTGCCGGTAAAACCCTTGCATTGCGCCACCCCCCCCCCCCCCACTCCCTTCAAAAACAGGGAAATTGTTTCTCAAAATAGTCGGGGGTAAATTGTTTATTTTTCTTTCTAGAGCTGCAGAAAACGGACTCTTAGCTCAGTGCTGCCTTCAACTAGCAAGAACTCCTAAGACAGTAAGAGTTCCATGCCCGCGACAACACAGTCCTTTTTTTGGTTGAAAATGTGAACAATTTGAACTTGTTGACATGTCAAGTTTCTCAAACAGATTCCGTCGCTAACACGAGAGTCATCCCAACAATTCCTTTGAAATGAAAATCATCCGACTACGACTGATGCCATCTCAAAAATAAACTCCTCCCCCCCTCCCCCTCTGTCCTCAAGAAGAGTTCCCAGTTTTGATACGGGGTACCGGTTAAGTGTCGGGAAGAATGCGTCTCCTGCCAGGCAGGATGCGGGGACCGGCTAAGTCTATCCCCGGCGCCCCGCCAGATAGCGGAACTGGGAGTAGGGACCCCCGATGGCACAGTGCGGGGGCAGTTTGTTTGAGGCAGTGAGAAACCATCAATGTGTGGAGTATTCAAAAGTTTACAATGCTGACAGAGACACCAGGCCCTACTTCCAGTGTAAAAAGTGTAAAAAGCCCCCCCCCCCCCCACAAAAAAAATAAAAAAAAAAAAAAAAATATATATAATAATTAAAACTGCAGACATTGCTTTCTGAACTCTGCCTTCTCAAAATTGTGAATTACCAGGTAGGCGAAAAGATTTTTTTTTCAATTTTACACATGGACATGTACATGTACAGTGTATACACATGTAGATGCATGTATCATACACACATACAGTATGTAAATTGACAGCAGTACTTCAACTTCAAGGTGCATTGAGGTTATTATAATAAGATGGGAAATGATAAGCTTTTTAGGTTGCAAATGAAGTCTGATCATTGTTTAGAGCCGAGACCCTCTTGTAGAACGTTATCCTGGGTAAATCTGGTTTGCCTTGACCAAGGGTAAAGGTCAGATCAATTACATTCCACCAACCTGCCTCCTACAAGGTACTTCCCTCCTACACTACACCCCGCTGCATCCCACCCTGCACCTGTCTGCTAAACTCATTAAACAAGTCTGGCAAAGTGGATGCAATCTTCTGACCCTGATCTTTCATTCTCTAGTCTGTACTTTTGCTGCATTACCTTGTGCCTCTCAAATGGAGAGGGACTTTGGTTGTAGTTTTTTGTCAAGCAACCATGTACACAAATTAAATTATTATGATCACGTACAGAAATGGCCCAACAGGTATATTGTTTAGTGATTGATTGACTGGATTTCCCAGAAGTCGGAGAACCTTGATTTCTATTCCATCAAAATAGTTTTGCCTTGAGGATTGAATTGGCCATTATTATTCAGTTTTGAAAATTGGCATAAAGGACATTTGACTGGCTGGACCAATGGGCTGGGACTGGAACCTAAGGGATTTGCCTTAGCATACCAGAGCTCTAACCTGAGCTTTCCAGCCCTTACAGTAAAACTCAAAAGGAGAAAGCAAAACCTTGACATTTTGACATGAGCTTCAGAGTAAAAGTGAAAATATACAAAGAATTGTTACAAGAAATTGTAAGCTACACTTCAAAGAGCTCTTGACACTGTACCCCAGTTCTCCGATTCCCACTCATCCGTCCTAACTTTGGAACGCAACCCTCAGCCCCAGGTATTTAAATCATTCAGTGGAGCCCAAGGTTTGGTAGGGAGGAGTTCAGGAGGTGAGAGGGAGTGTTTTGAAACAGAGAGAAGCAATTGATTTATCTCGCGGGGCAGCTGACAGCCTCTGAGCTGTCAGATTAAGGTGATTATGCAGCCGGGATTGGCAATCAGAGTTGAAAATGAAGTCTGGCCACTCTGGCTAAGTCTACACCTGCCACTAGATGACATTTTGATTCAGGGGGGAAAGGGCCGCTGTGAGTCCAGTCTTAAATCCAGACCAATATCTTGGATAAGTGGCATTCACACGTGTACCACCAGAAATGTTTATTGCATACTTGGCACATTTTGTAAACATTGTGCAAGTGCATCATGTTTTACCTCTTATAAAGAAGGGATATGCATGTATGCAAATGTTTACATAATGTATTCATAGATGTAAATGTATGCATATTGTGTATCCATGCGCTTAAATGCACACAAGGATACATTTAAATGTATGCATTTATGCATGGCTTTGATGTGGACTTACATCCATCTGTACTCAGGAAATTAAATGAATGTGTGCAACTACATGTATGTACATGTATACTGTACATGTACATACATGAAAAATAATAATGTACATGTACATTCAAATATATGCGGCTATTTAAATTCATATACATGTATACTGGTATGAATATGCAGTCATTCGCAAGCATACATGTACGTTTTAGTTTTTAGTTTTATTTCCTCTACCTTTGAGAAAGGCCCTGCTACATGTAGTTGTACACATAAGTTGTATACTGTACATGTATGTTGTCAACCAAGACAATTTCATGGTTGTGTTACATGTAAGTCCCTCGGAGCAGTGGTAACACTTTGAAAATCCGCAGATTCACGGAATGATGAGTTTGACAGAGATGAAAGATCTTGGGTCAAACGTTGCCTCGTGGGAAATGGGGAACCACAAAGTACAGGCACCCTTTTTTTCTTTGGAAACGGGTTCTGTGAAACCCTCGACAAGCGGGAGTAGAAAGGGGGCGGAGTTTGGGGTTAACATGGGAGGGGTGTCCATGAATGGTTTCTAGCAGTGATGTTAAAATGGAGTCAGGTTAGGTTAGACTTTGTCCCTCCCATTAGGCTCCCTCGAAACCCTTCCGCCAAATTCATTTGATTACTAGGGAAAACTCCCGCCAACGCCCCCGCCAAAAACACCCCCGCTGTGTGCTGGCCCCTGTAGCACCATGGCGGCATTGACCAAAGGGATTGACCACTGAGCACCCTCTGGGCCTGGCCAGGGCTGACTGGACATGGTCACTTGGACTGGAGTTGGACCCTCCATGCTTGGACCATGGAGGTTCATGTACGTGGATTGCCCAAAGGCTGTGCTGCCATTAAGATACATGTACATGTTGGTCAGGACTGCTAGCATCAGATACATTGTGCCCTTGATGGTTCTTAAGATGCCCCAAAAGGCCACTTACCGGTACATACATGTACATGTACGTTGTACTGTGCCATGTACAGGTACCCATGTAGTCATGTACATGTACATGTATACGTGTACTGTACGTACCAGCACGTGTAAAGAAAACTTTCTTTGCCCTGTTTCTAATCTTACTGATAACTCATAAAATTTTGTGGGCCTGACATTTCAATCCTAGCAAGACCTTTCTCAAAGGTGCCTTTCTGAAAGGTGCCTTTCTGAAAGGTGCCTTTCTGAAAGGTGCCTTTCTCAAAGGTGCCTTTCTCTAAGGCGCCTTTCTCAAAGGCGCCTTTCTCAAAGGTGCCTTTCTCAAAGGCGCTCTGCCTTTGAGAAAGGTCCTGCTAGGATTGAAACGTCAGGCCCACTAAATTTTTAGAATTTTAGTCAGTGAGCAGTTTGCAACATTTTTGTATATATCACTATTCACTTACTGATACACACTGTACATGTATGTACACTGTACAGTACATGTAACTGTCAATTTCTAACTGATAATTTGCTAGAAATTAGTTTGGTACTGTACCTGTATGTTGGATATACGCGTACAGTGTACATGTACATGTACAATACGGTTTCCATGATGTTCCAAGGGTCTCCGATTGGACAGAGAATGAGTCTGAAGCATTTCGCATTCAAAATCTCATTTCGCATGCGAAATCAGGGAATGCTAAATGCATCACTGTGCACATTAAAAACTACCTTTGCTTTTAGACCTCTGAGATGGCAAGTTTTGGAGACAAATACTCTACATGTAGGTTTTGATGTGGGCCGCTTACAGTACATGTACATACATGTACATGTACAGAAATGTACCTTTTACACACGTAACATGAAACACAGACTCCCATTGCATGCATGTCCAAGTACACACATGTACATATGTACATGGCATTTAAATTATCCTTGTATACAATGTACACTGTACATGTACATGTACACGTACAGTACGTGTACATGTACAGGTTGTACATGTATGTATGTAGGCATAAAGTGGTAGAACATCGCCTTCACAACAGACTTGTTGACACGCATTCTAGAGGCTCACAATCTCCCGGGATTTTCAGCAGTGGACTGACAGATTTGGTAAGTAATCATTTCCCATATGGTTTTGCTTCCAATGGTCCACTTTTCACCAGGATTTTCACCTTCAAATTAAAAAGAAAAAGTTTGCAAGAAATGTTGATACATGTACCACTTAGTGACCTGATTTTCTTTTTTTCTAGAAAGATTCTCTAACATGTAGGGTCGGAGTTCTCAGGAGCTTGTTTGTCCAAAAAGCAGAGTCTGATTTGAAGTTTCAGGCATGCCGTGTTACCATGGAAATTTGTTTTATTTTACACTGCATGCATGGGTATTGCATAGCTGCCAACCATTCCTATTTCAGAGGAATCATTCCTCTTTTGGGGTAAAAATGTACATCACTTTTAGACCTAGTTTTTACAAGCTCTTGAGTCTTGACAATGTAGTTTGCTCAGTGATTTTTAGCAGAAGTATTCCTAGTTTAAGATAGGTTGGCAGTTACTGTATGTAATGTATGGTCTTAGACTACATGTATGTACATGTACATGTACATGTACATGTACATCAAGCAATTACATACAGTACATTGTGTACCAGCATGGTACAAGATCAATACCGGTACATCAGATCAGTCCAAATGTTACCACCTCCAGATTATGTTCCAGCCTGTTGAAAACATGATTTAATGGCGGGCTCTCCATACTTGTGTCTCATTGCACACTATCTGAGTTGGACTTCATTCAGTACTTGTACATGTACAAACAAATTACCATCTCCATCAATCACTAGGGAGGCAAATACCAGACCACTGACAGAAGCCAGACCATTGGTGGGTATTAGGTTTTGAAGTCCACCTGGTTTCTTGGGGGTCGGCTGAGGTCAGCCAAGGTCAGTCAAGGTCACCCAGGGTTTTTATTTGTTGACTGTTTTCCTGTTGAAACAATAAATTGTTTGCACAGATCTGAAAGAGTTTAAAATACCAGTATGACTTTTTAAATGTACTTTTTAAATGTTTACATGTACCTGGAAAATCAGTTTGGCTTGTTTTTCTTAGAATTCAATTTTTTTTAAAGATTTGAGGGATTTCTATGAGGGCATTGAGGAATGTCCTTAGGCTTGGAGTCAGTGTGCAGATACACCTGGTGAAGTCATTAAGATGCCATGTGATACTTTGACCTTTAACCCTTGGGAGAAATGGGTCAGGTCATGGCCATGGTACATGTAGTACATGCTATTGATGCTGAGTGCTCATATATAATGCTGCATGCTTATGCCTTCAGAGTGATGAATGCATCTAAATCCCTTGGATGATGAAGTGGTTCAAAGCTTTCTTTAATCTTTTGTTACTTACCGGTACATGTACATTTTGTCTCTTCCAACTTTTCTGCCAATGTTTCCTTAAATTCTTCATTATTGTTTCCTCTTCCCTTGTGACATGTCAGGCCCGCTCGATTTAACTCAAACAAACCATTTTAATAATGTCAAAGAAAATTTTAATTGACTGGATTTGAAGCCGGGACCTCTTGCTTAACGTACAATGTACCAGTGTTCTTCCAGCTGAAGCATCCAGCCCTTACATGTAGATAGTGGCCTGAATGAAAGCAATGTTTCAATTTGTTCAAAAGTTAAGTTTCCTTCGTTTGTTTGACTTCAAGTATAGATTGGTCAAAGTTTCTAGCAATGACCCTACATGTACACATGTACAATGTACACGTATGTGTGTACTTGTGGCAAAAATTGAATTATTGTATTCATCAGTGCCTTCATTCTAGAATTTTCATTTGAAATTCTGGAATGATGTTCAGGACTTCAGGTGGAAATGGGTTATTTAGAGTTAGACTAAATCACGGACGGTCCAAAATCTCTTCACGAGCCCGACTGTCTTCCCTGAAAAGTATTCTGCATCAAATAATCATGGCTAACACATGTGTGGGTTGTCAGTTGCCATAGAGTAGGAATCAGACCTGAACATTCGCCCTGTGGGTGTTGCTAGGGGAGTGGACCGTTCCACTTGACCAGCAAGTGGGGTGAGAAGAGGGTGAAGTGCACTTAACACAATTAAAGGTAGGGGCCATGTCAACACTCTTAGCACCAGACTGCAAATGTTTGTATTAAGAGTTTGCAACTGCAATGACAAACTCTCTGGTTGAAGACGTGTTACATTTGTTTCTTCACTGATTTCGAAGGGGATTGAGGTGACTTTGAAACCGTTTGAAGTGTTTCAAATTAAATCCAGCGAATGCTTTCTATTGGTCATCGTTTTTGCGTTAACTTGACTGAGAATGTCAGTTGATGCCTGCTTAACAAACTTGAACATTATTTTAGAGTCACAATTTTCTTAATTTTGTTTTTACTTCATTGATATCTCTGACCTACATGTACAAGATACATACAATGTAGTCCAAAGCCTTTAGTCATTCTTCCTCTGTTATCTCAACTTGAAAATTGTTGGTCATTTCAAATCGAATCTTTGAGCATTGTTTAGAAGTTTATCATGATCACGAATGATGCCAGATCCACCAGGACTTCACCATACACATGTAATTCCTAAACAAAAAAATTAAACTAATCTGATTTCCTTCCTCTGATCTGAGTGATCTCCCATATCATCGGATTCCAAACCTCTCCCTACGTATATGTACTGTACATCTGTCCCCATTCATCACAAATCTCGGCTTGCAAGATTTTATCAGGTTTTTCTTGATCCCTCCTTAATCATCACAAATGTGACCCGGCACAGCATAATGAAGAATGACCCCCACTTTTGAGATTTTGAGATTTTCGAATGATGTGAAAGAGTATACCATTAGCTTTCTAATGATATCAAATTTAGTTTCGTATGAACTTTGTTGTACATGTAAATAGTACAACTACAAGGAACTTCGCTCGATCATTTGGCACCAGACACAGTCTAACTCTCAAAAGCGGCCATTCAAAAAGGCAGGAACTTTACATTTTCATGAAAACAGTACACAAACACTCCCCCGAAACCCTCGTTTTTTCAACATTTAGAGGCAGATTTCTGAAAAATCCTTTGGACATAATATCCTCCAATAGATTAACTTTCCGAAGAAAAAAAAGAAAAAAGAATATTTTTAATCGAATTGAGAAGATACCGGTACTTTGACTTCAGGCATTGTTTACTGGAAAAGAGTTTTGGTGGGATATTCCTCATGTCGCTGTGCCGGGTCATGAATGTTCTCCTTCATTTCCTCAAGAATTATTCCCCAATTCTTTGCCATCTTCTCTCTTGTCTCTAATGTTTTGTCCTCATTTTGTGATTTTGTGATTTGACCAAAACACTTTCTCTTCTGAAATATCTGGTCTCAAAAAAATGGATGGCCTGACATCTGAATTCTAACAGGACCTTTCAAAAGGCAGATTAAAATAATCATCTGATTTGTGGAGTTAAGATTTTAGAATTTGAAAAGCTCTCATAAAATTCCTGTCATTTTGTTTCTCTACTTCTTACACTTGATCTACCCGGTAATTGTATCCTTCATATTACAGCATGCCCAGAACCACTTGGGATTTTCAAGCTTCTGTAAACATTTCCCACCTGAATCTATCTTCTGTCCTGCCAAACCATTTAGCCTCCATCCTTCCTTTAAAGGACCTACATGTATACAACAGTGGTAGATGTAAAAAGATTGCCACAGTTTGTGTGTTAAACCATTAAACATTCCAAAAAAGAAATCCTGCAAATGTCAATATGAGGAAGTAGAAAAAGACAAAAAAAGTCACGGTTTTCGCACCATGCTGTATTGTAAGAAATAGTTTATTTCTCGCGAGTAATAAACCATTTGTCGATGTTTGAGTGAAGATTTCTCGAGAAGTACAACATCCCAGACCCTAAGATTTCAACATGAGGATTCTATCATGACCATCTACAAACTGTGTACATTAGAAGGAAATCTGTGGACATTGATGTTTTCCGGTCTTCCCAATGTTGTATGGGGCCTTTAAACGCTGCCCTTCCGTTTCCATGGAGGCCTTTTGATTGGCCCGGGCACTCTTATCTTTAAAAGCAATCGGAAGTTGGATTTGGTTCTGACCAACAGCTCGCCTTCCCAGGGGTCCTCAGTGTTTGTCGAATCGTACATCATCTCGGTTGGGCTCTAGACATCTGCAGATTGGATTGGGTTTGCTGGGAGCGTGGCGGCATTCTGCCTTAGATCACAGTGGTCACCATATGGGGTTAATTTCTCACTAAACTGGCAGGGCAGACAGTTGTTGCTTAGCACCAAATCAAGCCCTGGTAGTGCTACACTGCTAACCAGCAGTGGTGGGTTACCAGCTGGAAAATCAAATGCTTTGGGTATCACAGAGATCACTGTGGGTATCAGTAATCACTGGTACCCTTATTTTTTTTTTGTGCTGAGTTTGACCACTTTCCTAGGCAATGTTTTGTTAATGTTTTGACATTTCTTTATCTGAAAAATGTAGACGGCCTGGTATTGGATCTTAGGAGTACTTTTCTCAAAGGCAGAATTTAAATATCACTATCAGGCCATCTGAATTGTTGATATTTTCATTTGAGTCAATGAAGTCAGAAAGTCACAAAGTACAGTAGTTAGCAATGTCCATGCATGCCACAGTTTTTGTATCAATTGAACTTTGAAGCCTTTTTGTAATAAGGCAAACTTTTGGTGTGATCATGGAGGATGGTGTGACCATGCAGGAAGACTACAGTACAACATACATACATGTAGGCAACAGGTTCTTGCAGAGGAAGTTTTGATATCACACTTATGCTCAGGCCCAGTGTTTCCCTTAACCTTGGTGGAAGTGTAAACAGAGAGGCAACTGTGGTGGTATAGTGTGAGGGAGGGACTTATCAGCCAGTGGTTATGACCCTGTCCACACTGTTATGACTCTGAGTACCACTTTGTAAATAAACTGTGAAATTGCTGTTTGTTGTAAATGTAATAACTTCTTGTCACTCAGGCCTGCATGAGCCCTTGGATTCAACTAACCAAATCCTTCCTCTAAACTGTTTACATTTACAATACTTTCTGCATACCATATTTTCTGACTTCTTGGGAGTGTGGTTGTGGTATCATGTACATGTACCATGGATCTCCATGCATGGAGGTAGAGGGAGTGCATGTACATTGCACTCTGTCCAGGCTTCACTATATTATAGGGCCGAGGGCAGGGCAGATTCCACTGTCCCATCCCAAATAAACTTGATTATTATTTTGGATTGCGATTCAAACTCCACTTTTTTTTTGTGTGTGGATACAGAAAGCCCGATGTTTAGTGGGGTTTGAATCGCGATTCAGACTACACTATTAGCGAGACTTTTCCTAATAATCGTGTTTATTTGTGATGTGATGTGGGAAAGCTCTGCTGAATTACACTGTTTTTTTAATCTCACAATGCACTGCTCACTTATACCAGTACCGGTATGTCTCCCTGCATGGGCCACCCTCAAGGACACACCCACCATTCTGCTTACCACAATCATCTTACAATTTTTTGTGTCACAATTTTTTGCCCTGTGTGAACGCGAGCCCCCAAAAAACCCGGCTTTTAAACCTCGATTCAAATATTTTTTTTGATCCGTGAAAACTTCCCTACTGTTATCTATTTGACTAATAACAAGGCACTCTTCTCATTTTGATTTCAGTTGTCCAGGAACTTAAACCATCTACATATAAAGATGTCCTTGTTCTATAAATTTGAACCAATTTCATTGTAAGACTAATTTACAAAATTTTACAAATTGCTTACCGATTTATATGACCACATTGTTTTCCTGGACTTTGAGTTTTGTTTCAGAATTAAACTTTGCTTTTCTCTTTCTCGTTTTTTTCCTTTCCTTGCAGATCACGGAACCATGGCTTACCAAACATAACAGTTACTTTTCCCATCAGGTAGGTACAGTATTTGAAAGGAATTTTAGTCCCCTCTCCTAAATTGTATAGTCTCGGCAAAGGCAGTATGGCATCATGTCATGTTACCTGTCGGCCATTCACCCCAATCTTCTGCTCAAATCCCCCTCCCCATCCGGCACTCTCTCTCTCTCTCTATTCAAAGCTCTGCTGTCCCCCTTCATTCACCACATCATATCCAGTGCTTGGCTCCCTGAAGCGTAAAAGCAAAACCAATACTTTAAACCCTTTACAATGGGGATGAACTCCTGATGCGTCCAAGCGTGATTTCATTGGTTAAGTGCTAGTGGTATAGAAATAATTAACGGCGACAAGAGTGTCGTCTTAACTCGGCGGATAAATGCTCTCTCGACTTTCTTAGTCCTTCCCGAAAAAGTTAAGGGCTGCCCTCAATTCTATGGTGGTCTAGCTCCCGCGCTTCCCTCTGAGTAAAGCCTAGGCATTGTCACTCTGGATGCATGGACGACTGACCATAATCTGGCGACCTGAAGAGACAGTCTCGGGCAGAGAAGACGCACAAAGGTTGCTGCCTACACGTACCTCACGCACTGTCTTTTGCCTGCCTCTGTCCATTCTCCCCACCCCACTAGTCTGACAGGACGGGGACCGCAGAACGGAAGACAATCCGCCGGTTCATGGAAGGATTTAGGCCTGACACTTTGACAACGTTCTTAATGCTTTGCAAAGAGCCTTTCAAAATCTGGTCTTGTCCCTTTTTCCATGATTTTGTACATGCATGCATGTGTGACAGTTACATGTGTATCTACATGTAGAATGGGTCCAAACCTCTGGTGATACATGTGTACATGTACGTGTGTAGTGTCAAATCAGTTAGTTATAGGAGTGTGTGCCCTTTTGTACAAATTGACTTAAGTTTGCTGAAAGATCTAGTTTTAATGCTTGTACTATTGAGGATGCTTTTGAAACAAGGCAATGACCAGGGGCATTGAGGCAATGACCAGGGGCATTGAGGCAATGACCAGGGACATTGAGGCAATGACCAGGGGCATTGAGGCAATGACCAGGGGCATTTGGGCAATGACCAGGGGCATTGAGGCAATGACCAGGGGCATTGAGGCAATGACCAGGGGCATTGAGGCAATGACCAGGGGCATTGAGGCAATGACCAGGGGCATTGAGGCAATGACCAGGGGCAGCAAGGTATTGACTATGGGCAGCAAGGCAATGACCAGGGGCACCAAGGCAATGACCAGGGGCATCAATGCAATGACCAGGGGCAGCAAGGCAATGACCAGGGGCACCAAGGCAATGACAAGGGGCAGCAATGAAATGACCAGGGGCACCAAGGCAATGACCAGGGGGCAGCAAGGCAATGACCAGGGGGCAGCAAGGCAATGACCAGGGGGCAGCAAGGCAATGACCAGGGGGCAGCAAGGCAATGACCAGGGGCAGCAAGGCAATGACCAGGGGGCAGCAAGGCAATGACCAGGGGCAGCAAGGCAATGACCGTGGGCACTGAGTATCCTACTGTACTTGACATGGGTAGTACTGACCATACAAGTTCATCGTTGATCAGTTTAATTATCAACTGTCAGTGCCACAATCTCAAGTATTTGATATCATCCATATCTGCTTCAATGAAAATTAATTACTATCCAAGCCATACAAAATGCAGGTCCTGTGTCCCTAGGAATGACGGCAAACAAAAGCTGATCAACTTTGACCCTTTTTTTGGTCGGAGGGAATTATGTCGCGACTCCTAGACTCTGAGGCCAGCCAGTGCCTAGGCAGCGAGGCTCCACGCTCTTTGAATAATAACCCCTCAGTGAGCACGTCATAAATAAATCGTGCCGGGACGCAAGACGAATGACTGGCGGTGCTGAACTTGGCAATCGGGACCGAGATCAGGTGAAATCTCAGGCGAGTCGTTAAATAGCGACGGCGGCAGTGGTTGAAAGGCTAAGGCCCAAAAAAGCCTGAATAGTCCACACAGGTGCGGCTAAACAGCTCTAGGAAATCAAATTCCCCAATTTTCATGCGGTATTTTAATTCGGTCTATAACTCTCAGCGCAAATCATGCCAATTTCTGGGATTAAATGGAAGAGAAAAAAAATGCAAAGAATGATAAGGATTCTGTCTGTAGGATTTAAATCTTAGCATGTGGGTACAAGTGGGAGCCTAACGATTTGTGTGATGCAAGTGCTTGAAGTTAATGATATCATAAGGGACGTGGAGGTCTCTGAAGAGGGACATTAAATCTTTGTCTCCTTTGCATCTGTTCGTCCGTCCACAGGGAAGACATTAAAGGTGTCTTACACCCTACAAAACCCTTTAGAAATCACTTTACAATTCATCTTTAACCCCTTCAGAATCCCCCAAGAGCCATCAAAAACTTTGTAACATCACATGCACCAAAATCTTTCGAAAGGGTCACATGAAAGTTACATCTTCCAAAATCCACCAGTATTTTTTCCATACTCTACGAAACTGATATATATACAAAAATGTTGCAAACTGCTTACTGACTAAAATTACCAAAATGCAAATCATAAAATTTAGTGGGCCTGACGTTTCGATCCTAGCAGGACCTTTTTCAAAGGCAGAGTGACACGGACAGCACAGATACATGTACAGTACATGAAGGAAGGGGGAAGTGAGTGAATAGGACATGGATGAGAAACTAAAGGACAAGGAGTAAAGCTGGTAGGGTGAGATCAAAGGGAAGGGCAAGGAGTAGGGTAGGGATTAGTGAGAAGAGGGGGAAGATCAAAGAGAGAAGTGTGAAGGAGTGAACTGTTAAACATTTCCAAAACCAAATCCTTCATAACTCCTTCAAACTGTACCAACCTCATCCAAAATCCTTCAAGACCTGTTCTTATTCCATCTACTGTACAATACATGTACACACATTGTACATGTATACATGTACCTCCAACCTGTGTAGTAAAAGCCCAAGGTAAGCTTTGAAGGTTTGCATGGTGGGGAGTAGCAAGCGGAAGGTTTGCAGTGACACCACATCTAGCTGTTAGCAAACCCCAAGGTGCTTGGCATTCTGCCTTGTCTTGCCAATCCCACACATTCCTCCTCCAGATAAGTCAGAGACTAGCAGCTACCCGACACTCATAAAGCCTGCTACTATCAAGTAGCCAGGTTGTCACGGTGATGGATCGGTTTTACAGAGTCCCAAATGTCTAAGGTTGGCCTCACATTTCCTCACAACATCCTTGCGCATTGTCCATGAATAAGACATCACCAGAAACACTGAACATTGGAAGCAGTTATGGATAATACCTTTTATTCCCGAGACAGCCCTTGGCTCAGTAATACCAAACTGCACTGCAGTACAGTAGAAAATTACTCATTTTGAAATGAGGCCAGACCCATTGGTAAATATTTTTGTTTTTCAACTTTTTGGACCGATGTTAAAAAAAGTTGCAAATAACCCTACTGTAATACTGCTTGAAATCAATCATTCTCCTGGCCGTTCCCGATAAAAGTGCTGTACCAGTAAGTTCAAATTGAATCAAGATGTTTTGGAGAGAAGTGGACAGTGTATTGCCGCTTTACTGAGAACGCTGATTTAAATCAATGGTTTTCTAGATGACAACAGTGGCTCAGAATTTGTTGACTAACTTACACCGGTTCCCAGTAGCCAATGTGAGTGCACTATGTGCAGCCTCTCATGCCATTCCATGGGGGAATGGGAGGGCACCAGTAGGTCAAAACCCTACAGAGTAGTGGTATGGAAACTCAAGCCGCTCACAGAATTAGCATAAAAATTTATGTCGCTTTGCAGGGTTTTCCCTTTCTGTTCCTCGGCCGATTGTTGTCATGAGAACTGCAGGGTCAGACTTATGCGGTTTTGATCGAGGAATTTAGAGCCCTTTATTGTCCAGATATGTGGCTTAGCACATGTTTGTTTGTTACGTCAACGATTTTTAGACCACTACGGTGATAAGTGCTTGACCTGATTAGAAACACTCGAACACATGATAAGAAACAATCGATCAATTAATCAAAGCACGCAAGCAACCATTCATCCAACCTACATGTACCAAGCAGCCAAAACTAACCAACGAACCAAAAAGGAAAGCGAACAAACCTTTAACCAATCCAGCAAGCACGCAATCAATCGATCAATCAATCAATATTATGCAAGCCAACATGTGTTATGTAAGCAAACATGTAATCAAGCAAGCAGCATGTAAGCAAGCAAGCATCCAAGGTAGCAATCAAGCAACCAACCAACCAGTCAAGCAATCAAGTAGTCCGAACAAGGTTGAAATTGTTTATTATACTGTACTTGTCTTTACTCTGTGCAACTTTTTTGTGTCACATTCTTAAAACCCCCTTGAGAAAGGTCCTGCTAGGATCGAAACGTCAGGCCCACTAAATTTTAACATTCTTAAAACCACAGCTTTACCAAAAGGATAAAAATTCTAACTGCTAAGAAAGATTTTCCAATGATCCTTCGCAGATAGATTCTTTTCCAACAAATCAAGGAAAACCTGACTGTGAACTTTTAAAACAATTTTGAAAAAAAAATTCCTTCATAAACCCTTCTCAAGACTTTCTCTCGATACCAAGGACTGACTTTTGATTGCTGCCACACCTTTCTCCAGTGAATGATCCCACAAGCAGTTTTCAACAGTTTGAAAATGATTTTCTCATGGGGAATTCAGTTTGCTAGACCGCGTTGGGCCACGGTTTGGTCTTAGGCCTGCAAGAGACTGCAAACACTTGCAAACTGTTGGTAACTCCAGAGATTCTGCTTGTTGCGATTACGAGTAGGATGGAGCGTGGTTTGAAGAGTGCTCCTGGCAACTCCAAGTGTCTCAGGTTTAGTCTCTCACCTCAGTCTTACTTTTATAAACATTTGAAACAGTCTCATAGTTTGATTAAGGATTAGTCTCTGACTCCAGACTGCTTTGAGAACTATAAGCCCCACCCTCTTCAGAGGAGTATTCCAGCAAGCTCTCTCTCTCTCCCTTACTCTTTCTCTCTCTATCTCTCTCTCTCTCCCCCTCCCCTCTCTCTTTCCCTCCCCCTCTCTCTCCCTCCCATCTCTCCCTCTCTCTGTCCATCTGTCCCCTCTCTCTCCCTCTCTATCTTTCTCTCTCTCCCTCTCTCTTTCTCTTTCTCCCCTTTCTCCCTCTCTCTCTCTCTCTCTTTCTCCCTCTCTCTCTTTCTCTCTTTCTCCCCCTTTCTCTCTTTCTCCCCCTCTCTCTCTCTTTCTCCCCCTCTCTCTCTTTCTCTCTCCCTCTCTCACTCTCTCTCTCTCCCTTTGCCTCTTTCTCTCTTTCTCTCCCTCTCTCTCTCTTTCTCCCTCTCTCTCTTTCTCTCTCTCTCTCTCTTTCCCTCCCCCTCTCTCTCTCTCTCTCTCCCTCTGTCTCTCTCTCTCTGCCTCTTTCTCTCTCTCTTTCTCTCACTCTCTCTCTTTCTCCCTCTGCAAATTGGATACATGTGTTACAAGCATTAGATTATGCCCATCCTGCAGGGCAACCAGAAGTGTGTCTAGCAGTGCCATTGATTGGCTGCCCCAGCCAGACAATTAGGTAATCAGCCAATCGGAGTCAAGATACCTGAAGAGGTTGTTGTAGGGGAGGGAGGTGAAAGATGTTGATTGGGTGAGTGGTCTGCGTGCGTGTGCATGTGGTAGGCTTGGTGCTGTGCGATACCAATGTCTGTATACCAATGCCTTGGTCTGCAGAAGGGGGTTGGTAGTCACTGCTCATATGGGGACTGTGTCCTTAACAATCCAGGCAGTGAGTTATCACTATCAGTCAATGTTTGTTTAGCTGAAGTAAGGGCCAATAGATGAGAAGTGTCAACCACTCTTGTGTCTTGTACAAGCACCGGGACTGACTGACTGATAGACAGACCCGATGAAGATGTGATTATATTGCACTTCACCCGGTACCCACCCCTGCCCTCTGTCAGGGATACCCATTTATACCCAAAACCCAAACCAACTTCCAACCTTTAAAATACTGGGCTGGTGGAGACAAGTGCGCTCTCTATGGGATATGCCTCCACTGCAGTAACAAACAGTTTGGATTTGTTCCTGATATGAGACTGGCCAACTCTGACCTTGGTAGGCACAGTGGGTCCTGGAGTTCTTGCCAGCCAATTCAAATCAGATGTTGCCAGTAGAAAGCTGTTGTCTGTGAGACTTAGGTCTGGATCCTACAAGACTCAGTTGGATCAAGCTACAAATGGTATACATGTACAATCCTCTCCCGTAAACCCGACTCCTTGGATGTAGAAGACTTCAGGAAGTGCCACAGCTTTTTCAGGACCAACCGCATGACTTGGAATTGGACTCTCTATCGGAACATCTACCACCAGGACTCCCCCAAGTATTCATGAAAGTAGGACTTGGACAGTTTTAATCGTCGGTCGGATCGCTGGAGCTGCTGAGAATTTGTTCCGATTTCTTTTCGCAGGGAAGTCGGTTCCTCTTGCAGAGGACAGGAGTTGACCTTGTCCTTCACTAACCCATCTCCTCCTTGACCAGTCGGTTCAAGCTAGAGTGCAAGCATCTTACAGATCAGAAGATATCTGCTCTCTATCTGTTTTTATCTGCGGTCTAAACTTGCGGGCAGGCTTCCTTATCTTTGCCCTCCTCACCTGACAAGTTCGAAGTACGTCTGTGGGGAAAGAAAAAAACATCCGACTTCACTTCTCATGTCAAAGTTGAAGTGATTTTTTTTTTTTTCTGCCCGCAAGTCAACTTCCAAGTTCCAGAAACCACAGCCTGAAGTAAGACAGATCAAAGACAGTAAGGTTCTGTATTCTCCCAGCTAAAACTTCCTTCTGGCGCTAGAGATTTGAAGACATTTTTTTTTATCTGTAAACTTCAAGTTTAAGCATTATCCAGTACTACTAGTACTAGTACTAGGTATCTCTTGCTAAGCTTTGGACTACAGTTGCTCCAGTTTTTGGTTGGCTGTGTGCTGTGTTATTTGAGTTTCACCTGGGTTGACCCTACACAACAGCAGTGTCTGTCAAGCATCATTTGCTAAACTACCCCAACATTGAGACTGACAAGTCTGCCTGTGAAGAGTAAGTAAGTTTCCATTTTTGGTTTCAAGTAAAAAAAACAAATGAAAAAACGACTGGGAACTTTTGAACAAATTGAAAAAAAATTGGCAAAGAAAGATTTGACTGGACCGGGACTTGAACCCGGCACATCTGGATTAACGTACTAGTCAGTGCTCTTCCATCTGAGCTATCCGGCCCTTAGATGGTGGCCTTCCCTAATACTACTAAATGTTAGCTAGTCTTTGCTGGGGTGAAGCAATTCAAACATTAACTGACCTGGTTTTTTCATTTCCTTTTTTAAGTCAATGGCAGATCAATGAAAAGCCATTTTCACACCAAGAACTATCTCACAGTATGTCCCAAGGCTTCCACTCAATTCATTGAATAATTAGCAACTTAGATATGGATAGAACTTGATGACTTATTAGTTAGGAAGAGCACATTCATGAGCTTTCCTAGTGCACAACTTTGTGTTCCAAGTATGGTTACACCACTAAAAGTGCAATGAAATATCTTCAATTTTAACTTGTGAAATGGGCTGTGTAAAAGTACATGTAGTTCATTGTTATTGGTATGATTGTGATATCATGTTATGCAGTATTTTGTTGAGAGAATCCTTTAAGCTGTTTCCGCCTTCCGGGCAACTAATAACATCACCTTTTCCGATTTATATTCCGCGTAACATGGCTACAATGTGACCTTTGTAATCTGTCATTCTTTTTTTTTAGAATGTGAACTTGATATGAAAAAACTCGCCCAAAACAAACAAACAAACTTAGAGCACACAGATGTGTTGTGAACACAGATGTGTTGTGACATTGATGTCACTTAATATTTTGGATAGATGTGTTTATTACTGAAGGTTACTTATTGAAAACTTGCCTTGGAGGAATCAGACTAACAAGATGAAATGTTCATTGTTGCCATGGTACTATTGGTAGAGTTTGAAGGGTTTATTTTTTTCCCAGAAAGTGTTAATGCAATCTAGAGTAGGACATTGGTTCAACAAGCATGCTCCACAGTGAACATTAAGTGGTATCCAACCATCGTTAACTGAGATTTTCTGGGAAAGGCAATGCTTTGGTGCCTGTGTACATCTGTCTGACCACATCAACACAACTTGGCTTGACACCTGCTCCATTATTTATGGTATCAGTACCGACATGTAAAACCAAAATCATGTTGCACTTGTACGTAGCTTTTAAAATTCGCAGTGGCTGTTGTTACGGCAGTCGTCCGTGTGGTTCCCTGACTTGATTGTATTTCGTCAGCATTGCAGGCTGGTTGAACCAGTCTATCAGCTGATAGTCTGGTTCCAAGAGCTAAACATCCTGACAAATACTGTGAAGTCAGGGAACCACACGGACGACTGCCGTAACAACAGCCACTGCGTTTAAAATTTAGTTGGAGAGAGGAGAGTGAGACGGAGAGAGAAGAGGGAGAGAGAGAGTTAAGTACTTTCATACCAAGAAGATGTATACTGGGTGTGTGGAGAACATACAGTGTAATGTGCATAATGTACATCCATACGTACCGGTACATGTATTTTTGTACATCAGTACAGGTACACTGTACTTGTCTACAGTATGTCCATGTTCATTACTGTACTTTGTGTGTGTTAACTATAATGTAGCATGGGCCTTGTTAACCACTCATGTACATGTACCATACCAAGACATCTGCATCTGATGTGCAAGTATTATTTCCCCCACTTGTGTGTTCAATATTTGCAGTTCCTATGTATACCAATTGATGCACTTGTCGTACATGTTCATGTGAAGAAGTTAACAACACACATGAATCCACGTAAGCTACCCATGCTGAGGCAGCGTTGTGCATCATGTAACTCCTACCCTAACCCTACTGGGAGCCAGGACATATTGAATCCAGCGGCCCAGCCATTTCTTCTCCACACCGGTAACCTCTACCTTGTTGTCACTGCCTCCTCCACCACACAGAGCAGCTGGGTACCGGCCTGGCCTGGCCTTGTGGATTACTGTTGTAACTGTACATAAGTCGCCCTGCTCATTATTGAGTTAGTGCAAAGTTTGCCAGCGCTCTGCGTGTGCCTACCAGACAGAGAGGGGGGACCACAATGGCTGGTGTCCCTGCCTACACATACCCACCACTACTGCTGCCGCTGCCTGTACGTGCATGTGCTGAACTGGTCGTTGTTTTTCTCAATGCGTGGATATAGTCGGGTTGGTTTGTCTTCAAGGGAGGCTTTCTGTCTTGGAGGAAACCCAAGGTGTTCCTGTCGGACTGAAGTTGGCTGGTAGTGGTAAGCGTTGAGTGCATTCTTATAGAAGCCTGAAGTAATACACAGTAGATGCTGTGAGGTCTTTCAGTAAGGACAGTACACAAACAGTTGCAGACATGGAGGCCTACAGTACTCAATACTCAGTGCACAGTGTGTGCTGGAACATGGCTGTGTGTTCAAACCTGTGTGGTAGACCATTGCTGGCTAATATGCACACATCTCAGAGTTAGATGGAAATACTTCTCCTTGATCTAATAATGACAGTATTCTTAAGTTGCTTGAGTATTCTTGAGTATTGCATTAAGTATACTGTATGGAGTGCATGTATGATGTACATGTACAGTACATGCATGGAGGCTACATGTACCTCCATGGTACATGTACATGTACTGTATGTACAATGTACATGTTGTTTGTCTGTAAAGTACAGTACACCAGTTACTGTAAGTTGGTCATGTACATGTACATGTACATGTATCTGATGCACATGTACAGTACATGCCCATGTTCATTCACATGAGAAAATACATACATGTCTACACCATGCTGCGTATTGTGCACTGTTCACATACTGTACAACATGTGCATTTGTATTTTGTACAGTACATGTATACCGCTGGTATGTCAAATGTTATCATAATATTAATAATACATACATGTACATGTATGTCGTCGTGTCCCTCCTGAAGTAGATACTGTCTACAGTATGTGCACATACAACAGAATAAGCATTGCATCATAGAACTTAGAAGCATTCCCTTTTCAAACATGACTCTCCAATTGGTTCTCTCCACCTATTGGACTGAAATTGTTTTGAAGGCAAACTGTCATCTACAGAACCAAGAAAAACAACTTCATGAATGATGAAAGATAGAGTCTGCAGCTCCCATTGGAACATCCCCTGACTGACTGTGACGGCAAATGAATTGATTCTCAATCCTTGTTGAGTTTTTTTGCTTTTCGGAAAGCAGCGCTTTATCACGGCACCTTTCAATGGCTGGTCTAGATGATCGCTTTGTTGTGCAGCAAGAATCCCGTACCTACAAACATGACAATAAGTAATGTCCTTGTTATCAGATCAGTTACATTCCTTCTCATACCATCCAGTCTCTCCGTCTTCCCAAAATCCCCCCCTCCCCCCTCTTCGTCGTGAATGCCGGCAGCTCGGGAGAATTCCACCGAAAACCTCTTGAAAAGGGAGAATGGCCGCCGACTTGACAGGGTGTTGTTTGTGACTTTGTGTGCATTTTTCGACTGAAACCATAGTAGCTGGCAGATTATGCATGCTGGTCCTGAAATCATGCAGCATCTCAAGAATTTGCCTCTCTTACAAATCCCGATTTTTTTTTTTTTTTATCGGAGAGGAAAAAGTCTTCAAGACTCATTGACGAGTGTCAGTAGTGATAAGTCCTGCACATTGGCAATTACTTCACAATTTAACACGCTCATTGTCCTGTCAAACAACATTGTGTACTCTTTTATGGACTCTTTTTTGACTCGCTTGACTTTTAGTCCATTTTTTTGCTTCTAAAGATGCAACCATTTGTGTGCGGTTGTTTGTTCACAGATCAAATGTTTTATGATCTTGGAGTCTAAATGGGAACGTAATTCAATGAGGTTTTGTTCTTACTAACATTCTGTGCTATTGCGTTCATATCTGGAAGTGGAACAGTAAACTCTACTGTAAGAAAACTGCATGTTCACCTCCATTTTCATGTACATTCTGTAACTCTGTAAAAAAAAAATCATATATACAATGTACATATCAGTCCTTGAAATATTCATTGTAATATTTCATCTCATTGAAGACAAAAGATGTCAAGCAATTGTGCTCTGTAACAAAAATTTTGCCTCACATCATGTTTCTTTGAAGGGATAGAGAATAACATCCATACGTTGTCTGATCCAACATATGCATGAAATACCATACAGTTTAAAAAAACGCTTCAAATTTACAATTTTCTCCCAAAATACAGCATTTTAGACAGAAATATTTGAGTACAAGGTTTCTACCATAGTATAGGGGCCTAACCATCTTCAAACTGTATAAGTTTAATGTAAATCTGTCAACTTTTCTTACCGATGTTTTGTAGGGTAAGTTTAAGAGAAACGGTACATGTACATGCACTGATGAAATGATTCAGACCAAGAAATTCAGATGAAAAAAAGCCTGGTTGGAGGAGTGCAAAGTTTATAAGCAGACATCTTGAGAATGGCGACCCTGCCCAAGCTGATAATTGAGAACATAATGGCAGTGTCCATGGGTTGACTTTGAGGGCAACATTAGAGAGAGAGAAGTCTGGCAATACCAGCAATCTAATCATGCCAGCAAAGCTTTCCATAAATTATCCACCGGCTTGGCTGTCAGAATTCCTTGGGAAAGTCTTAAAGTGACTGAAAACTTTCCAAAATGAATTTTTAAAGTTCTTCAGCACCTATGCAGGTCGATTTTTGTTTCTGAATTAAAATGTACAATACATGCAGATGTTACAGTGTGTAGATTTCGTCAGACATACACCAAAGATTGATGGGCAAGAATATTGAACAGCCCAAATTATTCTTCCTCTGTGAAAGGTCCGGTCACTGCCGACACAAACCATTCTCGGTAAGGAATGCATCGGCAAGGGACTGGGTGGGGGAGGGGAGGGTAGCCACTGTGTGTAATATTTGCATATGTCTGCCTCTGCCTGTCTATTGACGCAGAGATTGTATTCAATTGTATCTGTAAATTTGTACACATTCCATTGAGGATTACAAGGGAGTGGGGACTGGGGATACAAACCAGCCTCCACTACAAATGTATTCAAACCTGCTTCATCCCACCGAACACAAACAATCGGAACTTGGATCAAACCCTTTGCATTCCCATGTAGAACTGCATGCATAGTTTTACTCTAAATTGAAGTATAGAGCATAGGAAATGTTTACTTGTATGGCATTCTGCCAAGTAAAAGGCCCAATGATTGAAATGCCAGGTAACCTCAGGTAATGTTTTACAATTAACATTTTAAGGCCTTTTCAGACGACGCTGAAAAAAACAACTTGCCAGGCTTGAGAAAATGTCTCATGCATGAGAAATCTTACAAAAGTGCCATCGTGTGAAAGTGGAGGATTTCTCGTTGGATCCTTGAAAGTCGATGATGAGAAGGGAGGAGCTACATGTATTTATTGTACGACGTCCCAGGCTATACAGTGTAGCTATACGCGAAATTCTCTCTCAAGCCTTGTGATTTTTTTTTTTCATCGTCGTCTGAAAAGGGCTTTAAAATCAGTAAAAGCAGTGTGTAACATTTAAGGGTTATCCAATTGACATTTGGACAGCTCAAACTAGAACCTGATGTAACTACAGAACTTTGGAAGGTATGTACTCTGTAAGCTATCTGGGTTCCTGAGTCTGAAGACAATTTATGGATGCACAATTCTCCGCATGGATTGAATTGTTTGAATTAGCTGGTATAAGGTTTAGCCATTCCAGACCTGGTCTCTGATGACCTGTTTGATTGGCCGGAGAACCTTGGGGACCGGTCCACGGAATGGGTGCACACTGGTCAGGGGCATTGGTCAGTCCCAGCCGTGGAGACCTTGCTCTGTGGTCCAGCCAGTCTCCAACCTAGCTGGGTGCCTTGTTTTCGTTGTCCCCCCTCCCAGTAGAAGTTCTCAGGAGAAGGACCCCACATCCCAGCATGCAGGGGAAGTGCTGAAGGTCCATATCCAACTCTTTTCCAAACACAAGCACCTTCACTCCACCTGTGTCTCACCTTGAGTCCCCCCCCCCCACTTAATTATCTTCATGTGTGCGTAGGTACACCTCACTGATTTTTCTGCTGAGGACTGTGCATTCCTTTGGGTTTGTTTGAAGAAAAAAAAATCAAAAAAATCTGGAAATCCCAACTGGACTAAACCCGTCAGAAATGGCAGTGAAGTAAATACCCCCAAAACTGTTGCAAACTGCTCACTGACTAAACTGACCTGCAATACATGAACCTCAAAAGTTTGAGGGCCTGACGTTTTGATCCTACATGTACATGTAGCAGGACCTTTCTCAAAGGCAAAGGTCCTGCTTTGGGAAAGGTCCTGCTAGCAGGATCGAAATGTCAGGCCCTGAGACAAATGGCAGTACATGTACAGTATGTAGTTGGGATCGCACTCACAAAGTAAATAAAATAATAAATGTAAAATATACCAAAACTAAAGTTTCTGACTGGGATGACAGAAACATGTCTGACATTGGCTTTTGGCATCAATACTCTCAAAAGCAGCTGGAAAGATCTTAGAGAGATGGTCATGCTATGATTGAATAGTTACATATATTAAGAAAACATTTTTACAAGAATTGTTTTTCTGATGCCATTATGTTGCCATCAATTTTGACTCGAAAGAAATAAACACATTTTTATTCATTTTTAAGACAAGTATTCCGAATATTTCAACTGAAGCCTATGGTTTTCATCGACAACATTATTTCTTTGATTATTTGATTTGACCAAGCAAAACACAAATACCGAGCCAAGATCACGTTTGACACCTCGACTAAAATATCCCCCCGCTTCGCACGCTTTCCCCCGGAACGTAAACGGCCAGGCCCGCAAACATCATCAGACCCCTGCTCAATTTCATTTTCTCATCATCGTCCGAGAAAGAAACAAAAAATGTCACGTTGGCGGCAAGAAAAAGAAAGAAAAAAAAAAAAAAAAAAGAGCAGTGAAATTATGAGCGTTAACTTTGGGGAATGCATTGGACCTTGGGACCCCTGAGGTGCAGCAGGTGAGATGTATTAAAATTGTTTGAAGAGAGAGTCCACAGCCCAACATTACACCTGTCACTGTGCGTACATTGGCTGGACCCTCCAAATGCCTCTGGTCACCGGTGGCGGCCAGGGTCTTGTGATACACGGCCCAGGGCGTTTGCGGGGAGCTGGGGGGGGGGGGAACCGGTTAAAGGAAGGAGCATTTGCGTAGCCTTGTCAGCGGTTGAGGGTTGTCTACTGTCTACCACATACTGGGACCGGGCCGGGTGTTTGCCTGCCTGCCTTCATGTCCACTTGTTTGTTTGAGGGGTGAAACTATCTTGCAAGTGTGGCAGCTTTCCTCGCAAGGTCATTTTCTGCTGTATTGCTCTTAAATGCGTTCTCTAGCTTCCACAGAATGACATCGTTCAATGATCTCTGATGTTAATAAGTCAATCTCTTTCCTTTTTTTCTCTCTAGGATGTATGTAACAGTACATTCAGAATTTTTTTTTTATGAATGGCTTTGGTACAATCATGATACAATATCAATTAAATTAATTGTTATTACTATTATAATGTGCTAAGTCTTCAGTTTTAGCATAAAACAATAATTAAGTCATGCATTTCCAGCAGTTGCCATTTGTATAATGTGAGAAAACTCAGGATGCTACTCTACCTGTACATCCTGCAGTATCTGCAAAGAATCAGAGGAACTAGATGGTTCAAACAGTATAGGCCTACTCTGTTAGTCTTCAGGAGTAGTTAACAAACCTCATAGTTAACAAATCTGTCAGTGTTCCTGACTCCTTACTGAGCAGATAACATGATTCAGTTTCTTGTCTAACCTTGTATAGCTAGCCCCGGTGTTCTCAGTGTTTACAAGGCATGAGCAGACTATACATCACCCTTTCCTGATGTGTAGTCCCCTGTCAATATTAGTCAGAATGAAACCAATGATATAGACACCGATAGATGCTGTGCACAGTGAATGGGGAACATTCCTCACTGACAATTTAGCTTCACGCTGGCTTGCTTGGTAGAAAGGACTATCTCCTTGAGACTAGGGGTTAGTGAAGGGAGAAAGTTGTTGGGTTAGTTACGGATAAGGCTACAGTAATACCCACTGGACATCAACATTCTGTCAAGAAAACAGATTTCTGGTTATTTTGAACTATTAGAATCAATAAATTTATATGGTGCTTCCAACAGGGCTAGCCTCAGAGTGCATTTCATAAAAATAAAAAAATCAGGACAGCTTTGATGCAAATAAAAGGCTTCTGATTAGTGTCCCCACTCCGCAAAAACTGTTTTTATTTGGGAAGGCCACGAAATTAAGGGCTGGATAGCTCAGATGGGAGAGCACTGGTATGTTAATCCAGAGGTCTCGGGTTCAGTTACCAGTCCAGTTAGTTGTTTTTTTTGCTATTTTTCAAAAATAAAAAGCAAATAAATATTAAATCAAGCAAATAAATTATGTCAGTAAATAGGTGAAAATTAGTTAGCAAAATTAGCATACATTTAGGATAAACTGAAAACATGTGCACAACAGGACATTACACATTACCAAATAATTACCTTAAAAAATGTGAAGACAATTCAATTAAATTTTTGTCTAAATATACATTCATGTGACTACATGTATCTCATCCCCATGGTTATGTTTATAAATCAAAAGTATAATAGTGCTACATACTTCAATTCTCATTGATTTTGAATTTTCAAAGATTGCCAGAATAAGTCAGTTTGTCATTTCTCAAGAAGAATCTAAGATTTCCTGTATATATACAGTGTATGTCATGAAGTTTAGTGTACCTGGTAATTAAACACTGTATGCTCAGTGCTTTGCCTAATTGCGTGCTGCGTCTGAAATTGTAGCTTAGTACTAGAATGACGACAGTTTCTCCAGAAAATTACAACATTCTAAGAACCCATGTACCTCTGCGCCCCTCCTGAAAGCCAGTCTTCTCTAAGCCCTGACGGCATGGCAGTGGAAATCAAGTTCAAATTGTCGCCGAATAAAAGCTATTATTTTTTTCCCCGAGCTTTGTCAAGTCAACTTTGGTCGGTTCTTTCCCTGGACAAAGGATCAGGCAGTGTGAGGGTTTGTTCAAGAGATTTACTCCATGTTGCATGCGTCTCCACTTCCAGCTATTTTTCCTAATCTTTCTTGCCAGTCGCAAGCTTTGTGTTCCCTTTAAGCAAGTAGGGTGTGAATTGGCCAACCTCTTTATTGAGTCTGTGTTTCCAAATGCTCCGGAGGGTTTTTTTTTTGGGGGGGGGGGCTGATTTCAGATCTGTGTTCGTCAGGATGTTAAGAGCGGCCGCAGTTTATAAAAAGCAAATCTTAAAGTGCAGTTTGTCACTCTGCCTTTCTGCTCTTCAGAAAGTTGCTGAGAAAAGTCCTGGGATGGATTTCACAAAGCCCTACAATGCATCGTAACTCATCTTGCGATGGATAACCCATCGTAAGTTGTGATACACAGTATGGTTTCTGTGCATCGCTCATTGCTGGGATTCGAGCATGAGACACAGGTCAGACCCTAACAAGGTTTCAAATGGCAACTATTCATACAGGATTGCCAAGAAAAAAACACAACTTGTTGCTATTAATTTGTTTATTTGTTAATTTGTTAAATATACATGTGTAATTGTTGATATCAATCATTTGTAAATTGATAATTTTTGGAAAAATTGAACATTGAGAGGTTCGGATGTTTTGATCCAAGCAGGACCTTCCTCAAAGGCAGATTGAGAAAGAATCCTGCTCTGATCAAAATTATTTATTTTTCAGGATTTTTGATTTTGCCCTTTGAAAACATGGTTGCCAAAAGTACATGTAGCTACCGGTACTTATTTCTGGACCCACAGGATATTTTCGAAGCAGAGACGAGATACAGTAACTGCAGTGAGGCAGTTACACATGTAACCTAACTGTTGGAGCTTGTGTGCTCACTGTGTGCATGAACATGGTGGGATCATTTCTGTGGGATAGAGGTTGATCCTCGCACTTATGGCTAGACAATAGACATGACACCTGATATGCCTCAGCCATATCAGCTAATCAAAAATAATCTGATCCGCATAAAGACAGACTCCTACCTAGTGCTTTGCGGATGTTTTTCAAGAACACCCCCCTCGTTCTGATATTTTGTTGGAGACAAACGACGAGGCAACTTTCCCCGAATACCAGTCAAAAAAAAAAAATGTGTAATGAGTTTTTCAGCGCACATTGCCTTTGAAAAGTGCAATAGGACAGCATTCCCCCCATGTGTGAAATGGTAGATTCCAATTAGTGTCCTGCCAATCAGGGCAGAGCTGTCCCCTATGGCAGCTAACCCATCAACTTCCCTTACCCCCTCTGAACTTTCATCTTGACTTTGGCCTCAAAAGTTACTGTACCCTGCATTGGGCTCTCTTGTTTTGCACTTTCTCTGGGAATTTTTTTTTTTTTTGGGGGGGGGAGGGGGGAGGGGTAGGCCATGTGTTTGTGTGCCAGGGTGCATTGCAAGGGGGCTGGTTTTCCCATTGTACGGCTGTTTATTGGTTAGTTTCCACGAAAAAGTTGATTTTTTTTTTTAGTCGTTGGCCTGGCCGCAAGGCTGAATCAAAAACCGTTACAGGTTTGCAATGCCTCCCAAATTGATGAATCACTGGTTGTGATTTATTGGACGAGGGGCAGAAGAAAGGATAAAGACTTGATTTTCTCAAAAGTGTAGAGGGCTCTGACATTGATTCCTGGCTATTCTTTTTGCCTTGGTCCTCCAGGATTGAAAGGTTAATGTTAACCTCTCTCTTTTATTTTGATTTACATTTTGGTCAATTAGATCTGTAAGCAGTTTGCAACTGTTGTAGTATTAGGCCCTACTTCAAGTTTTCAAATTACCTACAGCATGGTCACTTTCATTGATGTTTGGATGTATGTACAGCAATAATTAAATCATATTCTGTTGGCATTTGGTAGACAAAAGAAGAATTTGAAAAAACAAAACAAAAACCAGTGTGATTCCCCAACTGCCGTAGCCAGGCTTACAACAATTAGTTGTTTGCATCTGAATGAAATTTGGGACTTGATTCCTGGAGATATACGGCAGTTAATGGTTGAATTGCTTCTGACTGGCGCCCCCACACCAGCAAACACTAGCTGACTATTAGGGAAGGCGACCATCTGAGGGCTAGATACATGTGTAGCTCAGATAGTAGTGGTATTTGGTAAGAGCGCTGGACCGCTGGTACACAAAACCAGAGGTCTCAGGTTCAAGTCTCTGTCCAGTCAAAGTATTCTTTGCCATTTTTCAAAAATGTTCAAAAGTTCCCCGTCAGTTTTCCCCCCTTTATTTGTGTGTTGTCCAGAAAGGCAAAATTCAAAGTTGTTTACAAGCCGAGGAGTATAAATTAAGTGAAGCCTGATAACTCTCAAGCTACGTGTACGAGGAAATTCCTCCCTTGCTGCTAATGGATGTTGCACAACACATTATTGCCATGCAATTTATCATTTTTTTTCGGAGCATGATGCCAACCGACTCACCTGAGGCATTTGCGCACATTTATCAGCATCATCTTGTCACGGTGTGATGGTATTCAAGAAAAAAGGGAGAACATGCTTCTTCCACACAGGCTTTGACAAATAGGCTGGGCTAGCCTTCATTTCCCCCCTCAATCTCATCAGTGACGCGGAACAGTTTTCCCAACAATGGGCCGCTAAGCTCCCAGCAAGGAATGGCCAATTTTGCCCGGTGTGGGCTTGAGTAGCCGGAGAATGTCTGTAAAATGTTCGATTGTCCGCCCCATTCTCCCGGACGATGTTTAATCGCATCATAAGTCTCCGATCAGGAGGAAGGGGTGGGGGGGGGGGTGGATTAAAAAGGAGGCCAAAGGACGATTGTCTCAACACAGAGGGAGCCCTTTACAAAGCCGTGTCTGTAAGCCGACAGCAAGGCCAGCTGTGCAGCCATCAGGGGGGAAGCATTAGAGGCACCCAGACACACTTGTTGAATTTCAGACAAGGTCTCGCGTCGAGGGGCCTTGTTGACTCACAGATTTTGCAAAATCGCTAACTCGGACCTCCCTGCTTGACGAACGTCAAGCTTTGTCCGCTACTCACCACTGTCTTTGCTTCGCTCTCTTCCTCCCTTGCCAAACGCTCTGAAAAATGAGACAATAGGGTATCTTGCTTTGATTGTTTGTTTGCTTGTCTATGTTTGTTTGGTTATTTGTGTTTTGCCGTTTGTCCGATTGTCTGTTTATCTGTCTGTGTATTTGTACATTGCGATTGTTGGTGTGTCTGTACCGTATCTTTGTCTGTTTAGTCTGTGATACTTTTGCTAAGACTCAAGATTGAAAAGGCAAAACAAAAATCACCTTTCAACGTTTCATTTCACAAAGCCTTATGCTACATTCTAACTCAACTTACGATGTATAAGTATAACCCATCGTAAGTTGTAATACTGATAGACCATAAAAAAATTATGGTTTCTTTGCATCACTCATTATCTGGCAATTGGTCATAAGTTACGATGAGTTTTGTGAAATCGTCGGAAGGCCTTCTAACCTTCCCTGGCTTATATGTTTCAGGTGATGTTGCTCAGTACCGGCATGCATTGCTGTGATAATCCTACTCTGTTATTGAGCAAAATTGACATTCAGCCGTTGGTTTGAGCAAGGTACAGTACAGCTATAGGATCCAAACCTCAGACCCGGCTGTATCTCTTTAGTAGAGATTTTGAGTCTGCCATAATGTCAGCTTTTAAAACTTGCAGGGGATCTATGCAAATCCAAGTGAATTGTCATATCTTCCGTTTGTTTTCTTTTGTAGTTCTGTTCGGTAAACATAGTTATGTGGCTGAGTTAAGAGCTTTGTCAATCAAGTTACATACAGGGCACATTGTCCAGAGTGGGACTTATGGTGAAAAATGAAGAAATGACAAATAATGGGGTACAGTGAGCGGAGGATTACTTGCTGAATAGAAGAGGAAGGAAAGGAGGGTGTTAGGCCAGTAGAAAAAAGAGATTAGGGGGTATTTGAGGAAGGAGAAGGTGTTAAAAGAGCAACAACAGACTATGGGTAAAGCACGGTTGAAAAGGGGGATTCAAATTTACCTGGAGGATAGGGCAAGGGGGGACAAATGCGCAGTTTGTCTATTTTGGGTGTGAACTTTCTCAGCTTGGTGAAGATAGGTATTCAATGCTGCGTCGTATTTGACACTCTTGCTAAAGACAGCTAGTTACAGCGTAGAGCAAGGATTGCCATAGAGCAAGGGAAGCTAGGAAGGTTTTTGTACGCATCTGGGGCGTCAAGATGTTGAAGGCACCGTGTTGTGGGTGCGGTTTCTCCCTGAGATGTGGAGCTGGATCGTTTGCCTTGAGGGGGGGATTCCGTAGGACTTGCAGCAATGTTTGCATCTCTCAGGCCTCCTGAGGAATCTTGGGAGGACATATTTTTGTTTCTCAACTGACATTATGGAGGGCAGTTGGTGTTAAACCATTGTACAGTACATGTACCTGTGCCATTTATATGTACATGTGTGTTTAGAAGTTTCTTTGCAGAGTGCCTGATGTTTTTTTTTACTTCAGCAGGACTTTCTATCATTGGTAGAAGGACCTTCCTTTGGTAGACATTTATTTGGTCTGAGTCGAAAAAAGCAAATCACTTTCCAGTAGTCAGATGCCAGTATAGTGTTTTTTGCTACCTAATAGCTGCCTTCTTTTAATATACATGTATGTACTGTACATGTACATGTACCATAACTGCCAACCATTCCTATTTTGTAGGAATCTTTCCTCTTTTGGGGTAAAAATGGATCACGTTTTATAAGCTCTTGACAACAGATTTTGATTTTTGGCTTGGAAGTACACATGTATTCCTACTGTAGTTTACTCTGTGATTGATCTTGTTTCAAGCCGAAGTACTCCTTATTTCCTATTAAGATAGATTGGCAGAGAAACTCTACATATACATGTATGACTTCAGTAGTCAGATGCCGGTATAGTGTTCTTTGCTACCTAAAAGCAGCCTTCTTTATAAATGTGACCCGACACAGCGACATGAGGAATGTCCCACCAAAACACTTTTCCAGTAAACGACGCCTGAAGTCAAAGTAACTTCTCAATTTGATTAAAAATCAATTTTTTTTTATTTTTTTTATTTTCGGAAAGTTAATGTATTGGAGGATGTTATGTCTAAAGGATTTTTCTGAAATCCGTCTCTAAATGTTAAAAAAACGAGAATTTCAGCGGAGTGTTTGTGTATTTACTGTTTTCATGAAAATGTAAAGTTCCCGCCTTTTTGAATGGCTGCTTTCGAGAGTTAGACTGGTGCTGCTGTATTGTATCTGGTGCAAAATGAAGGAGCGAAGTCCCCTTGTACTATTTACAACAAAGTTCATACGGGAAAAAACAATTATATCATTAGAAAATCTCAAAATCTCAAAAGCGGGGGTCATTCCTCATTATGCTGCGCCGGGTCACAAATGTAAAAGTACATGTAGGCCCCAATACAGGTACAGTGCCAGACTACCAGTAGACCTTACAAGGGTATGCAAGGATGCGTCCTGGCCCCACAATTGCTCCTTCCTTTGTAGAGACTGGCCAGTTATTCCAATAACCCCAAGTCCCTGATGACAGGAGCTCACAGGCCTTCTTTGCTCTGCTAATGATCCCGGTGCCTGGCCTAAGCCCAGCCGTCAATAAAACCAATTAACTGCTCCATTGTGGTTCTCTGACTCACTGTCCATTGGTTATTGATTAATGCACTGTGTAGCCTTGGCTGTGGTCTGGTTCCCCGACTCCATTGTAGCCATTCATCACCACCCTTCCTTGAAGGAGTCGGGTACCTCATTAGACTGTGGGACTGGTTATTGATATTTTTGCTGAATTATTGAATTTGTTTATTTAGCCGGATGTATTACCAGGTATGCACCTTGAGCTCATGCCTTACTCATTCATGTTTTGCCAACGATGTTGGTGGTCTGAAAGGTGAAAGCAACAACCCACTTCTTAATCTTATAGACTTTTTGAACAAACTTCAATTCAAACTCCTTCACAAAATGAAACCCAACATAGATACTGCAACCATTTGCTAGGATTGAATATATCTCCAAAATGAAGAGGGTCAGGCGATGCTAGCAGGAACTTTCTTGGGGGTGGAATGGCCCCTAACTAGGGCTGACCTGTGAGTTATTCCTGGCCATAGCCATAGCCTCTAGCCATCACTGCCTTTGATGCTCATATACATGTGTATTATTCCCAGCCATATGTACTGGTAGCCTCAAGCAAACACTGCCTTTGATGCTCATAGACACGTGTATTATTCCCAGCCATATGTACTGGTAGCCTCTAGCAAACACTGCCTTTGATACTCATAGACCGGTGTGTTCTCTCCAGCCATAGACTCTAGCCAACACTGTCTGTGATGCTCATAGGCCCAAGTGTTCTTTCCAGCCATAGCCTTGGTACAGTACCGTATTTCGTAGAAGGCTGATGAAAATGTTTGCTTGTTAGGTTAGATACATGTGAACCGTTCAGGTACATTAAATGTGCATGCACCGTACCACAGATTCACATACTGTACATGATGATGTACTACACGTGTACATGTATCTCCCCCACCCTAAGACATGCCCAAGTAACATGCGACAAATGCGTAACGTCAGAAAAATGTCTTTTCAGTTGAATAGAGACACCCCTGTCTGTCAGAGATGTCAGAGACAGGGTGGAGACAAGTTAAACCATTTGGCTCCACTCCCCGACCACAGAATAATCACATGCATCTAACTGCGAGGATTAGAACTGTCCTTTGAAGACCTTCCCACAAGATCAATAGCTTCAAAATCAATAAACGCTTTGCTTACTTGTCCTTCTTTTCTTTTTTGGTCTTCTTTTTACATTCAGAGCAGACCCTACTGAGCTGATCTGCTCCTCGCTTTGAAAAGAAATGCCTCTCCTCTTTTTGTTCCCTCTGAAGACTCTGACATGAAAACCCGATTGGGTTACCGTGGCAATCTAATCCCATCATCGGTTGGAGGTCGGTCTAAGCCGTTTTCATGATTGGGATGGTGGAGACAGAAGAGGTTGGGGGTTGGAGGGGGGAGGTATTGTTCCGTCTTCCCCGGTGGAGATCCCTCAGCCTTAAGATTGTTTTAGTTCTGCTCTAAGCTCTCTATTATACCGGGGGATCAGACCTACTGTCATGTTAACCCTGTGCAGCGGTGGGTGGTTCTGACAGGAAAATGGTGAAGGTCTCATGGACTTATGACAGGGAACAAGGAGTTGGACTGAGGGAGGGATGCCTCCTTTAAAAAAAAAAAAAAATGGATACCAAATTCAGGATTGACCGTATGTGTATGAGAAGGTTCCTGAGGAAAAAGCCCTGTCCGCATTGTACCTTTTTGGGTGAAACTAACCGAGCAAATGGGTAACTTTGGCCATTTTAAGTCCAGTGCGGACAGCCCAGGAAGTTTTCCTCCCAGGTTACATTACCCGTCTATAATGGGTAATCTAGCTGACAGACTTCTGCCCAGTTAAATCAACCAGTTTAACTGAGTCGAAAGTCCAGTACAGATGCGACGTCTCATGCGTTTGTATTATAAATCAGTCGGTCAAGTTTTAAGATTTAGTGGGCCTGACATTTTGATCCTAGCAGGACCTTTCTCAAAGGCAGAGAGTTTTAGTTAAGTTTTACCCGTCATTGTAGTTATCTACCCACGTCAATAATCCAAGTGCGGTTGCCGGTAAGATTTACCCATTGGAATGTTACCCACGGTCTCGGTAAAATAAAAGTATAGTGTGAACACGGGTAAAGACCTTTGGATGTCTCAACTTACCATGAATGTTGTTCGGTACTCGTGTTAATGTTCAAAGCAAAACCCACATTGGTCATGAAAGAAATGAAAGCACAATAACACTACAGCAGTGTGTTATGTACCTATGCTTGTCTGCAAAGGTAGGATGTTACAAAGTTGATTGCTGCCAAGACTTTCTCCCCTTTGAGAAAGGTCCTGTCAGTTCCTGGACCGAAACGTCACGTCCCTTGAAGACTTGCTCTTCAAAAGTTAGATCACCTGATGTTTGGCTCCCTGCATGGTCTCCCCCTAAGGTCCTGTGACAACAAGAGCCTACTGCTGGGATTGAACCAGCCAGGCTTCATGATATTGTTATTTTAAGACTATTGTCAAATCAGTATCCTTACGCACTATCACACAGGAAAGTATGTAGAATCGAAAGCCATACAAAAATGCTTACATGTACGTGTGTACAAGTTTGGTTAATGTACTGTATCTTTTTATCTGGGAGTGAATTTGTGCATGTAGGAATGCAGAATGTCATACCAAAGATTATGATAGCACCATTTTTGAATCGATGTTACACTATCTGTACACGCAGCAATGCTACCTCATTCTTGTCTTTAGTTTGTAACATAAGGACCCTCTTGATGAAGTCTTTGGTTCAGTTAAACTTTTTTGCTGGCGTGGTGGGTCCCTCCGACTGCTACCAAGAACCCTCCTCTGCCAAGAATGGAGTCTTCCAGCCACTGAATAGCCAACCATCAAATGGAATTAGCTTCCACCGAGAAAGACAAGAAAAGACTGAGATCAGTCCAGAAACCATCCCCCCTCTCTCTCTCTCTCTATCCCCTCTCCCTCTCCTCTTCCCCCACTGCCCCGGATGGGGGGAAAGTTTTGAAACAGTTTCGTCCCTCGCTTTTCTTCCCAAGTAATCGCCTCTGGGCTCCGAGGTTAAAAAGAGACAAAGAGGATAAAAAGGGATCAAGGCAGACTGGGAGAAGATTCCTTTCAAGACTTGCTCTCTCCTCTTGGCTGGGCAAGGGAGGGATGTTTGGATGCTGGGCGATAGTGGCTGCAGTATCCATCAGAATATCGATATTTGGTGGGAACTTGGATGTGGAGACTAGCTTGGAGAGTGGACAAAACTTGGTTAAATGGGATTTTAAGACTTGATTCTTGAGGAGATGCTACTTTTGAAGTTCCCATCCACCTTGTCGCTTGTCGTGATAATTTTCCCGTTAACACAATCACTGATAATTTAATTATTATAAGTCAGTCAAGAATGTTTATAAAACAGATTTTCTGTCAGTTTGTAAAGTAAGAAGTTGTTTCACATAACCAAAAATCAAACAGAAATTCTAAGATGCGTATGGGTAGACTAAGGAGTAGTTGATCAACACCGAGTGTGGTAAACATGTTTGGTGAGTGACCGGGTGTAAGTGATTCAACTGGTTTGGAAAGTTTGCAGCCTCCCGTACCTAATGTGCATTGTAATTGATAGCAAGCAGTAGGGGAACTTGTCAGCATACCTATTGTCAGCGGCTTCCCCCTATTGTCATTGCGGGAATAGTGAGGAACAAATAGAGCATGATTGAGGATGAAGGTAGAGGTAGAGGGGTAGGGGGGTTCCACTGGGTATCTTAGGAGCACCCCTACCCCGATCTCCCTCCCCTCCCCACTAACCCCCCCCCCACTCCCTTCCTCCTCCCTTGTCTATGCAAATTGTATCCTGTAGAGGGATTACTTTGAATCTCACCACCGATGCTTGTGTGCAGTTTCTTATAAGCGCTCAATCAATCGGACCGAGAACCACTCTTGGTTTGGCTGAGCGAGCGAGCGGACGGATGGTCTCTCAGTCCCCCGGGACTCTGCCATAGGAATTATCTCTGGGATCTTAATCAGCCGTCCACTCGGCTTGGACAAAAAAATACACCGGAGTGAGGACTTGACCCCCCCAACAACAAATTGTCAGGAAAGTCTTCTAGAAATTAATTCCTTTGAAGATTGGACTCCTCTGTATGGGTATGTTAACGTTTCACTCGTAATGAATTTTTATAGACCAGTGTGTACTCTTTTTACAATTACATGCCAAGTCATACATTTGCACTGTGGTCGGGTTGGGATGTCATTTTTGTCATTTGGTTTTGACCAGAGTCTTCCGATGCGGGTAGATGATTTTGGTCACTTGGGATATTTATTTCCACATTGTGATGGATGGTGTCTTGAGTATATTCTCCCGTTTGAGATTGGGTTAGGGTTAGGGTTTTATTTTACCGATGGAAGCAATTAATGATCTGTTCTACCAATGCACCGATGAAAAGGTAACGTTCCTGTGGCATGAGGAGGTAGATTTTGAGCCAAAAGAACACATTAATGACAGCTGACAATTGTGACACCTGTATTCAACTCTTCATGAATTTGTCAAGTGTCAACATGGTTTTGAAGACTCCACTTTCCTTTGCGCTTGTTTTGTGATTTTTGCCTTTGTGACAGCTTGTTTTCAGTAGTTAATGACCAATGGTGTTCTCAAGGGTTAATACGCTCTCTCTTTGTGCCTTAGGCAAGGTTATGCACACCTTATCAAGGTATTGCATTGATACTTGATAGCACATTGTACAACAGTCTGGTGTACATGTGTAGAAAGCCCTGGGTACAGCTGAACAGACTACAGGTCCAGTGCTGGACAATTTGCAGCAAGTTTGAAACAGAACTTTAGTCTGTAAGCATTAAGCCCCCAAAAAATGCATTACTATGAGCAAGGTATTTGTTTTGAGAAAGGCAGATACCAATTTACATTTGTCTTTGAGAAGTGGCCTACTGTGTGAGTTACCACCACAAGTCTGCGCTGTGCTTCTACATGTACTTGTCAAGGGTCCTATTTGGCATGCACACAGTCCGGCAATTTGATGTCTGGTGAAATCTTCTGGCAGTCCACTGCTAATACACACAAACTGCTTCTAATCCCTCAGCCTGCCTTGTTTACTGTTTGCGCGCTCCTCTCTCCATCCCTCCCTCCCCCCTCTCCTATCATCTCCACTCCAGCAGCTCCTTCGCCAAGCTCCAAATCTCCCCTGCGTTTTTTTTTTCCTTTTGCGCGCATCAGGTGCTCAGATAATAGGGGAACAATCCCAGGACAATAGCCCTGCCTGGCAGTAAGGGAATTGCAAAAGGGAGCTCTGTGTCCGCGCCACAATGCAGCAATTCCTGACGGCCTTTAACCAGTAAGGGGACAATTGGAGGGTCCCTGAATCCTCGGTTTTCCTGTGGAGAAGCAGGGAGCCACTGAGTGGGACTGACAGATTCAGCAAAGACACAAACACATAGTTAGCTCATCTAGAAGTGTAAAAAAAGGACCCTGTCCAACCAATCCCTTATTAAGTACAGTCTCGCTTCCAAAACAAGACACAAAAAGCCCCCCCAAAAACCGGACCCGGACCCCATCTGTAAACATCCTCATTTATCTTCCGAGGAACACATACTGTACATGTAGGTGGCGAATTTGAAGAACAGGCGACTCTCTATGGGTGCTAGTCTGACGTGAATTACATGGGGCAAACTAATTTGGCCTTTTTAAAATTTTATGGTTTGCGTGAAGGAACATACAGGTGGATTTTAGACAGGCAAGCAGGTTGAAAATCTGTTGCATACTAGACATTATAAACATGCAAAAGCCCTGTCCGCATTGGACTTATTTTGGTAACTCTTACGGAGACTCTTGTCAGTTTTACCAAATTAAGTCCAATGCGGACGGCCGGAAGACTTCCCAAATTGTCAAGTTTCAGATGTCGATTGTAAGTTTTACCCTCCGCAGCGGTACAGTAAGTCTTAAACCCTGTCCGCATTGGACTTATTTTGGTAACTGTTACGGAGACTCTTGTCAGTTTTACCAAATTAAGTCCAATGCGGACAGCCGGAAGACTTCCCAAATTGTCAATTGTCGGACGTCGATTGTAAGTTTTACCCTCCGCAGTAGTAAGTCTTACAGGGTCAACTGGGTAGCTGAAGAGTTACGTTGTTAATTTTACGTCACTGAAAAGTCCAGTGCGGACGGGTATTGTCAAGTAAAACTTACAATGTAGTCACGTGACATCCGCAGTGTCAGATCCCAGTGAACTATGGTACTATTCGCGTGCGCGAGTCGCATCACACTCACAGCTACTCGCAATGTCATCAACATCCGTTGTCGGGTTAAAAGGTCAACAGTAGGGCATTCTCATGAGACTACCAGTGCAGAGTTTATGACTTACCGTCAGCCAAAAGTAATCCAGCGCGGACGCCCGTAAGAGTTACCGCAATAAATGTTAACAGTGTCTCGCGGAAACTTCTTGCAAAATTAAGTCCAATGTGAACACGGCTAAAGAGACACACTGTCCAGCATTCCTGTATCAGTGTGGTAGCAAATTTGCTTTTTTTTTTAGAACAATTATTTTAAGGGAAGTTGGTCTTTTTCTTTTCTTTCTGCCAGGTATTCTTCCTCATCGTCCAATCCTTCAAGAGCCCGTGAGTGAGGAGAGCCAAGGGTTGAGAGAGGAGGAGTCTTCCCAGACTCTGAAGACTCCTTGAAGGTTGACGATAGTCCAGCCTGTATCAGGTAAGGTCAAGGCAGATGAGCCGATGCTAGACTTGTTCGTCCTGAGCTGATTGTGTCAGGCTTTCTTTTTGTCTGCTTAAACAGTAGTTTGTGTGGTAGTTGTATTGCAAAGATCTCTTGTCTCGACTGTCGGTTGGTTTTTTTCCCCCAAGATTCGAAGCCAGAGGTTGGTTTACAAAGCATTGTGATCATAACTTATGTTCAACTGATAAACCCATCGTAAGCTGCATTTAGCTGTGCCTACCTACATGTATATGGCTCCAGTGAATTGCATACTATCTTATGACTGGTCAGATGTAAGAAGAGTTGCATGAAATTGACGGCAGTTCAGATCGTTTATATGTAGTTAAGTTTCAAAGTGGTCGTCGGAAGTCGAGTGTTAGTCACATTGTCAAGTGCATCTTCTGTTTTTCATCCTCGGTAATTCTGTGAAAAAGACCCAAGCTCAATTACCATGTCAAGTGCTGATTCACACACATGGGTAGGCTTGCAAACCAAGTTGGTTATGGTCCTGGTTGACAGCAGCTGTAACGTTACCTGGATGTTCACACAGGCAGCGATGAGCTGCTGCTGAATTACCTGAACTTTAATCTGGGCAAAGAATTGACAGAGGGGGGAGAGGGGATGTGGAGGTCTTGAATAGAAGGCTGTAAAACCATGTCAGCCAGTCAGGCACTGTATTACCATTTTGGTGACTGGGCTCTGTGAGATGGCAGCGGGGATTAAGGGAACAGAGGCCATCAGTTCTCTGAAAGGAGGCAGGGTGAATGGGAGAGCGGAGTTGGTTGAAAAACAAGATTTGCGGAAGATGCTGAAAGGATGGTGGGGTGGGGAGAGGGGTGGTGTTAACACATGGCCTGGTCACAGTGTATCGGTTGGAGGTGGAAAAAAAAAACAATTAAAGGTTGAAAACAGGCTTAGCAGTGCCCAAACTTACCTTATACAAAAAAATGAATGTTGGCCCCAAGTTTACTGGGGAAGTCTTATTTTTTACGATGCCGTTAGAGTTGAGTTTGTTTACAGGGTTCACGTTGTCAACACTCTGGAGAGAGTTCAGCGTCTTGATCTGAACAGTCTGAAATCTATTTGGGATAAGGATTAGAGTGAGAGGGAATGGGAGAGGAAGGGAGGTACAGTAAAGGGAGAGGTAGAGAGAACAAGAGGGAGATGTGGAGGAAAAGGGGAGGGAAGGGAGAATCCAGTGACATGCTTGGAAAAAAATCAAATTTTTTTGAATACAAAAAAAAAGGTCAGAGTTAATTGAACAAAACTAGTGCCGTTTACTGATTTGAAAATATTCCAGTCCGTGGAGAGGGCATAAAAACTCTCTGTGTAAAAAGAAAAAGATGAATGTTGAATGTTTGATGGAGTGGGGTTTAAGTCTTCTAAATTAGAAGTTCTAATCCTCCTTAGCTATTAAAGTCCGGTGCAGGCAGGGTAGGAGAGTTTAGTTCCCCGGACTGTCCCCGTGACATCGGGGTCCTGGGAGAGGATTTTATAAGAAGGGAGAGGTAATGGGCTGATGAGACCACTTGAGGAGCTTACAGTGCCCGGGTAGGATTGGCTCAGCCAGGGCGGCAAACAGGTGTGAAGTGGATTAGGCATTGAATTCTAGAGAAGACTGCCATTGATAGGTAGGAGACAAGTCCTCCCGGTGCGGGATTAGCGTTTGGAGAAGGAATGCGCAGACGAGAAGAAGATGGAGAGTTTGGGTCGGGGAGAAGGGAAAGCTTGATAGAGAGCGTGGAAATAATTCCAGACACTTGTAACTGTAACTTGTAACTGTTGTTTATTTAATTTTTGGACTTTTTTTTTTTGAGCGTCTGGACTCTCGTATATTCAATCTGTCCAGTAGTCTTACAGTGGTCTGGAGCAACTAATGTTTGGTCGAAACCTGCTCAAAAGTAATGATTGCTCCCCCTTAGTAAAGACTAGTTGACTATTTGACTATTTAGGAAGGCCACCATCTAAGGACTGGATAGCTCACATGGTAAGAGCGCTTTCATGCAAAACCAGCAATCCTGCGTTCAAGTTCCGGTCGACTCCAGTCTTTGCCATTTTTCACATCATTTTTGGTTAGAATTTTCCAATCGGTGATCCTGACCTTTGCCTGCCCGAAACCTGTTCAAAAAAAATAAAGAAGATCCTATAATTTTGTTGCTTCTTTCAAACCAAAATGTCCTTTAACCATCCGAATTCCTCAAAGGTTAAAAGAAGCATCAAGTATAAAATCATTCTTGCACAGTACCGGAAGTTGCTGAATAAAGTGTGTTGAAATCTACGTTCTACAAAGTCTGAGAAAACCTTTGAGAAATCTCCACTCTCACACGGGACTTTTGGGAGGTTAAACTCACTAAGATGGCGGTTACTTTACCAATTCTATGTCCAGTCTGAACGCCCTAGGAAATGTTCCTCCTTGAGTCCGATTGACTCCACTTTACCGGCCAACTTCTGTCCAGGAAAAGTAACAAGATCACTTTAATTTGATTGGTCCAGTATGATTGTGGCTTGAAAACCTTGGATAAAATTGAGATCAGTCTTAGTTGTATTCATTACTCTCCAGTCATGCTTTAATTTCATTCCATAGTGAAATCATTGTGTGAAATTCCTCTAGGTTGAAATTGAAGCCATAAAGCTCTCTCTTTAAGCTGGTGGTAGGAGTGGGTTCACTGCTTCGTTGATCCGGTAGTTCACCGACCACAATATTGGCCACTTGTGAATGAGTGAGTGGATGACAGACAAGAAACACCAAGGTTGGGAAGTACATGTACATGCACTACACTGTAGGGTAGATACCTTGTAGCCCTTGTACAAGCTGCTAGCCAGGCCCAATGTGCTGGCTGCTGGTAGTGTCCAGTCAACACTGTGGTCCTTTTCCCAAAAACCTTGCTTAGGCTCTGGCTCCAGCTACCATCTCTGTCGCCCAAAATCTGGTTCTTGCAACTTCTGGGCGGGTTTCTTGGGTGTAGAACTTTGAACCCTGAGAATCTTTCTCTGTTAGTAACAGATTCTACATAATGCTTGATATGTCTGCAGTACTGTCCAATACCTTCGATCCTGTGTGTGAATGTGTGGTCAGACTGTCTGACTGTAGTCATTGGTCAGCTGGTCAGGACATAACTGTCACACCCACTGACAGGAACCCATTTGTTACAGTACATGTTAATGACTGCTATGAATAATGTTCTTGGCCCTATTAGGGCCGTTCCCACTACACCAAATAAACGCGATTATTTGGATCGCGATTTGAATCGCGCTTCAAACTCCACTCATTTTGCGTGTGGGGACACAATAAATGCGATTATTAGTGGGATTTGGACTCCACTAAGAGTGAGACTTTTTCAAGTAATCGCGTTTATTTGCGACGCGATGTGTGTACGCTCCGTTCAAATCACACCTTTTTGTAAGCCCACGATGCATTGCGCAAGCATGGCATTTCCTGCCAACATTTCCTGCCATTGCAGCTTGCGCAGTGCGACCACATACATGCACTAACCGCAATCGGCTCGCATTTATTTGCGACGCGATTATTTGGCCTGTGTGAGCACGACCAAAAAAAAAAAGGTTTTTAATCGCAATTCAAATCGCGATTATTTTCGGAGTGGGAACGACCCTTTTGCCTTTGTGTACATCTACATGTACCAGTAGTGGTGCAAATGTTATACCATTACCAAGCTTTGTGTAGCCTTTATACATGTATCATTGTATGTATACCGGTATATATGTACATACGGGTACATGTACGTTACACTAGAGTTCTGCCTTTCAAGTTTCAGAAAGGTCCTGCCTTTCAGAAAGGTCCTGCCTTTCAAAAAGGTCCTGTCTTTCAGAAAGGTCCTGCTAAAGTAGGATGGAAAGTCAGGGCCTCATGATGTTTGCCTGTTGGTCTTGTTAAGGTTGGAACATGCCTCTTAAATGATATGAAGAATTTTAATGTTTAAAGTTTTTTTTAGAGAAAGCCTGAAGTTATGACTTGTAGAACATTTCTGAAACACAGACACAGCGGAGTGGAGTGGGTGGCTAGTGTAGTTAACGCAGCTAAATGCAAGAGAGAAAAGGTGTCTTGAAAAACGTATTAAAGATACATGTACCGGTAGATGAAGCTTGAGTATTTCATAGAATGAACACCTTAATCTGAATCATTCGGTTTCTCCACTTTCTTATCGAACCAAACCCAGGCAACATTCTGTTACATTTCAACAGAGAACCAACTCAATTGAATTGGTTAGATATTCTCCTGGGTGTTACCCGTGCCAGGGTCCAGTCTGTCAGTACTGCTACCCATCCATCCAGTTTCCCTGCTACTCTACATATATAGAAACCCCCCCCAAAAAAAAAATTAAAAGAAAAGAAAAAAGCAGTGCTCTCTCTAGATATATGTCAGCCGACATGTTTTATATCTGTGAGTCACACTGCTGACAGATAGAACGCTATTTGGCACCAAATGCCACATTCACTCCGCCACCGCATTCGCCTCTGAAATCTGAGACATACATTCTCATTCCTGACTTGGTTTGAGGTGTTGAAAGGTTTTTTTCCCTGTTTTCTGTTTGTGGTGAGTGAAAGGGCCGTCCGAGATGTTCGTAGCTCATTATCAGAAGAATTCCAAAGGTCTAGACGAATGGAAATCAGTATGAAAATTGGATGAACTTAATCATGTCGGAAGTTGAATTAAAAATCAACATGAGCTTTACTACATATATATACTACATGTACTAGACTAGTAGACTTATAACCTTTACCCAGCAAGTCTTTTCAATGTTCACCTCTGTTTGCCAAAACTTTACAAAAACCAAGATCATACACCCAGATTCATTGATATTTTTTGGGGGGTATAAACTACAGTCCACTTTTTGTCTTGCTCTCTGGATCCTGTCCAAACTCTTGGCCTGAGTAAATGCCCCCCTAGATTCCTCTCACCTCGGTTAGAAGCGGACTCCTTCCCCTCTCTTCTCCCCCCTAAAGTAGTGAGCAGTTTCTCATTTTTTGTCAGCCCGAAAAAGCCCCGAATCTACCCCGACACTAACCCGCTGGTCCAAACGTGACAGGGCGTAGACTGTAGAGCAGAGCTGGTGACAGTGTCACAGTGCTGGAGGCCTTTGCCTGATTCTCTGATTAAATCTTATTCATTCTCTGAAATCCAACCTCACGCGGTCTCAACACACAAAAAAAAATCAAAATGAAGCCATTGTCAAGTGGTCTTAGCCGGGCGGAGAGATTTGGATAATTATTTTGACGTGGCCAAATGACTGTTGGTTTTGAAAGTCTGCGTACCTGTAGGCCTCCTTTGAGGTCCCGACCCAGCTTCAGATTTCCTTTTTTCCTCAAGGCTCAACGATCCCTTGTCAGATTTGTCTCAATTTTTTTTTTTTCGGCTGAGAACTTTCCCGACGGAAGAGGTGAGAGTGGGAGTTTTGTCAATTGTTGGGGGAACCTCTCACAATTGTCAGGCGGCACATGTATTTCCACCAAGGCACTACTACTAGGTGTGTCCGTGAATGATGGCTGTGTCAGGGACAAGTGTTAAAGATTAAAAAGCTTCCCTGAACCACAGGAGCTGAAGTCACTCCTTGAATGATTCTGTCTTGGGGAAATTTATGAGTTTATTGTCCAAGGGCTTACCATCTGTTGAGAGACCTTTCTTTACTATGGCACTTCCATCCTAAGTGTCTGTCTAAATTTAGCGATACCATACTACCAGAGTTGCACTGAACATTGCCCCTATCTGGACATTGGTAGAATTCTTAGGGGACTCTCTTACACACTGATTCTTTTTATCAGTGCATCTACGGTGCCCCAATTCCCTCTCCGCCAGTCTCCACCAGCTCAGCTTACCAACAAATGACTCCAATTATTATCCTCTCTGATAATTTAATTCCTCATTTTTCCTCCGCACCCTAGCCTTCCTTGACCTCCTCACCTCCCCTATCATCAATCAATTGTCCCACAGCCATTGGTTCTCCACATTCTTGGTGGGTTTTTTTCCCTTCTCTGATTGGAAAATAAGATTGGAAAGTTTAGTGGAAAGTGGCGGTTTGTATTGTAAAAGCACTCAAAGGGGTTTTATTACCATTTACCACCTCCTTTGAGTCTCATGACCTGAAAGAAAGTGCGCCCTCATTAATGAAGTCTGTTGTGTGTGTCT
>OX465117.1:8734286-8954286 GCA_949987565.1 Luidia sarsii
GGGATTTTCTGAATGATAACCCACCTCGATTGGGAATTGTGTGTAGCTAGCATTCATCCCATTCACACACAAACAATCTGAAAGTCTGATCCACTTAAGTGATTGAGGGAAAAACAATGGAAATTCACAATCATTTTATGAAAACATCATTATTAAAATTTAAAAACCACTAATTTTCTTACTTTGTCAAGTCTTATTCTTAGGTAATCCTCAAAAGATATCAAATTCCCTTTTTGGCTAGTCAAGCTACATGTACTCTGTCTCATTCACATTTGAAAAAAAAAAAAAATTAGCAAGCCCTTGTGAGGTACCGGTATACTGCATATGGATACTGCATACGGATACTGCAAGGCATTCGCATTTGAGTGCTTAGTCTTCAGTCTCACTCTGATATTTCCCAAGACTCTCTTACAATTCTTGGTCTATGTCACTAATGGACAGCTGCCAATGTCTGTAGATGATTGGCTTTGTAGATTTCTACTTAACTCCATCTGTTGCGATGAGGCATGGGACTTGGTTCAAACGAAGTTCACCATTTTTTATTTTTTTTTCGAACCGTGGACATTCTTGGAAATTGAAGCGTTTCCCATACGTTGTCGCTCATCTTCTGCAGGGATTTGGGTGGGGATGAATATCAACTGACACTAAGGTATGTGAGTTTTGATTTAACTGTTCGCCATGTTGCTTTGGAATCTGGAATCTGTACAAACGTTAACAGAAAATATCAGTCCATTTGTCAGGAATCACTTCATTTGTGAGCTGAATCCGGTAGTTTTATTGATTTAAAACTCAATTCAAATTGAAATTTGTACTATTACATTAAAGTTTAGGGTACTTACTTACAGTATCTATCTTTGGAGGTTTGCATTCTGGTAATTTCTGTCTGTCAGTATTAAGCCATTTGCAAGATGTGTGTTTTACCTACACTAGTACAGCACTAGAGAAGGGATGAAAGGAGGAAAGCTGGTAGACAGACTAGGGTGAGATCAAAGGGAAAGGCAGGCAGTGGGGAAGGGATCAGAGAAGGGAAGATCAAAGGGAGAGGCAAGCAGTAGGAAAGGGATCAGAGAAGGGAAGATCAAAGAGAAAGCCAAGCAGTGGGGAAGGGATCAGAGAAGGGAAGATCAAAGAGAGAGGCAAGCAATGGAGAAGGGACAAGAGAAGGGAAGATCAACGAGAAAGCCAAGCAGTGGGGAAGGGATCAGAGAAGGGAAGATCAAAGAGAGAGGCAAGCAATGGAGAAGGGACAAGAGAAGGGAAGATCAAAGGGAGAGGCAAGCAATGGAGAAGGGACAAGAGAAGGGAAGATCAAAGGGAGAGGCAAGCAATGGAGAAGGGATCAGAGAAGGAAAGATCAAAGGGAAAGGCAAGCAGTAGGGAAGGGATCAGAGAAGGGAAGATCAAAGGGAAAGGCAAGCAGTGGGGAAGGGATCAGAGAAGGGAAGATCAAAGGGAAAGGCAAGCAGTAGGGAAGGGATCAGAGAAGGGAAGATCAAAGAGAGAGGCAAGCAGTGGGGAAGGGATCAGAGAAGGGAAGATCAAAGAGAGAGGCAAGCAGTGGGGAAGGGATCAGAGAAGGGAAGATCAAAGGGAAAGGCAAGCAGTAGGGAAGGGATCAGAGAAGGGAAGATCAAAGAGAGAGGCAAGCAGTGGGGAAGGGATCAGAGAAGGGAAGATCAAAGGGAAAGGCAAGCAGTAGGGAAGGGATCACAGAAGGGAAGATCAAAGAGAGAGGCAAGCAGTGGGGAAGGGATCAGAGAAGGGAAGATCAAAGGGAAAGGCAAGCAGTAGGGAAGGGATCAGAAAAGGGAAGCTCAAAATCATAGGAAAAAGTGAGCACTAATGAAAGTTTGAAACACAACTTCTCAGCATAAATTCTCGTTTTCAATTTACACACTGCCCTCCATTCCCACTTTTTGTGTCCCCTTTATGACCCTACATCCAAGCCATGGGCCTGTTCCTCCCCACACCCCCCCCCCCCCCCTCTTCCCAAGACATAAGAGCTTGAAACTCTCCGAAAAACAAACATTGGCACCCCACGTATTCCCCCCACGTTGTCGGGCTGCACAGCGACGTCAACTCAATTACGTCCACTCAAGTCTGCATTATAGGTTTTTCCTTTGTGTTTCTGACCCAAAGTCCCACCACCACCCCTCCGCTCCCCCTCCCCCCCCCCTCCCGCCCGCAAAACCGGTACCCCGGTCCCTGGTATCCAGCCACGAGAAACAGTTACAGTTTGCTTGTCAGAGGGAATCAAGCCAGGAATGCATCATGGGACGGTGTTGCCGCGGTAACGCGCGTAGGGGACGTGTTTGCCTAGCCTGGTGGGGACGCTGAGAGTCAGCTGTATGGATGAGAGTTCATTACCGACCTGGATTCCTCTCATTTTTTTTGGCCTCTCTGCTGAGATGGTGCAAGTCGTTTCTCTGATTGGCTTGGATAGGGGACAAATGGCTAGCAGCATTCTTGCACTGCATTCTCCACGCATGTCAGCAGATATCTCCCATATGTCATACAAGCTGAAATCACTTTGACATGTTCGATGTGAATGCAGTAGAATGTCGCACAGACTTGACCATTGAATGTCCATCAGATTTCTTCCTTTTAAATTAATGACAATGTTTGTCAAATGAATGCCTTTATAACTGGACCTCCTCTAGGCCTACATGTGTATTATAATCAATTTACCAACTTCTCGTTGACCTCAATGGCTGAAAATGAAATACTCATCTCAAAAATGCAGTAAGAGTCTTGTACGTTGAAATAAGCGGGACATTTCTCACGGTAAATTCCTGCTAGGATCAAGCAGCAGGTCTGGTACATTTTGGACAGTTAATAAGGTAGGTAAAGAATGTAGCTACATGTAACTGCTTATCTACCAGAGCAAGCAGAACAAGAAAAAGAATGATCCTAGGAGAATTTTTGCCAAAGTCAGGAAGCTAATTACTGGTAGTAAACATACAAAAGAGTGTTTTTTGGCAAGAAAGAGCTGTAAGCAATCATTCATTCTGGTTGTGAATCTTGTTATCCGGAGTTCAGGACCAGTCAATGGCTGATGCCAACGCTACATTTCAGCTGCTCAAGAGCAGAGCGCTTTCAACGAAATGTACAATTTGGACGAGGGCTTTGCATTTGTAATTGGATATTAAGCATCGCAAGGACTCAGAAGAGCGATTCAAATCGAACGAAAGTCAAAGTATCGCTTTCCATTCATACCTAAAAATATCACAGAATTGTTGTTCTTTCTGATTTTCTTTAATCTCATAATACCATGGTCTCGTGCAATCTTTTAGTTTGATCTGTGGGTGGGCCGGACAGGGGGTTAAGTCCTGCTGAACTGTTGCCTCCACAGTCGGTCTTTGTCATGTGGTATGTGGAAGTCGCTCCTCTGTAGCACCCCCAGAAAATTGAAAATTTCGGGCGAGCTCGGAGGAGACCACACATCAAGGGCTACTGTGTCTGATAGAAACGGAGGCAGGAAGTTGGTGCGGCCGCTACGCCTTGTGCCGGAGCTGGGATCCAAGCGGGTCCTTGCAGGAGCCTGCTGTGAGGCTAGGATGTATCAGTAGTGGAGGAGGGGGGTCGGGAACTATGTGTGCCCTGTTGAGATCGCCGTTTCATGTCTGCCGCCAAACCAGTGAATGTGTACTCTTATGATTGTAGCTTATTAAAAAGTTGGCGGGATCATTCGGTCGCAATTATTTGGCCCCCCCCCAAAAAAAATAAATCATAATAATCATAATAATAATAATTTTTTCCTCTTTTTAGCAGTCATGATTTTTAAATTTGAAACAGTTACTGTTTTTTTTTTCCTGGTAAGATATTTTCTCTTGGCAAGGCTGTGGATTTGTTTTTCTGTTAAGCTTTTTGTGGATCTTTGGAAGCGCTAACTGCCAAGTTAGCAGACAGTCGGCCCCTGAACCGTTTTGCAAACTTCGACAGGGTGGAGGGAAATATTTGACCTGGTGTTTATCATACTTTCACTCTACATGTAGTCTTTACTTTTGCTTCTAAGTTGCACTCTGAAGCATCTCTCCCAAGAGAGAGGTGAGTGTAACTCAAAACAGCTTCCTTAAAAAAATTTAAAAAAATTGTTTTCCCACGGAGAAAAGAAGTTGTTTGCCGCGGAGAGAAAAGTGTTTTTCTCCAATCAACACGTGGCAGGATCCTGTGACTTTACCCTAATGGTCCGACAAAGACAACTCGATAGTCTCCGCTCCCGCAAATCGTGTAACTCTAGCGGTCGTTTCCCGGCCGGAGCATTTCCTGGCTACTTCTCCCGTTTCCTGCCTTGTTTTCTACATGGGGGTGAGCGAACGACAAGTTGCGCGTCCGCAATCCTATCCCTCTGGAAAATAAACAGCTTCCTGTCTGTCACAACTTGACTCTCCCGACAATGTCACTCATTCCTTGTCCCGGGTAACGTTCGTCCCGACCAAGCAGGATGGCAATCTTTGTCGTATTGAATCTGCGATGAATGGTTATTACTTCCTGTTGTCATCAGGAGTGCTTTCAGTTTCTTCCAATCGGTCTGTCAAAAAAGATCCCACGCGTACATCTGCTCCTATACTCCCCTGCATCGATGTCTAAGTCTTCGTCTTCATTTTGCTGTCAATCTCGTGCATCTTTCCCATCAAAGAAATACCAGGTCATCTTTTAACATTGAATTTTGCCGGAGTCTAGTTTTCTTTTGAACATTCTGTGCGCTTTATAGTTAATTTAATCAAGTCTAATGCCTGTGCTCTATAGTGCGTGATTTTTGTCCACAATTAAGTGCTAAGAGTTTTAAGACAAGCCAGGCAAATTCTGTAACCAACTGCAGGGTTTAAGATGTTATCAGTTTGCCTGGGAGAAAGGTCCTGCTCCGATCAAAATGTCAGATCCACTAATTTTCTGAGATGTTATCGTGCTCCTAATATTTCTGAGGAATGCACTCGTAAATCTATTTCTGTCATTGGGATTTTTCAAATTATGACACAAACACTGTAGTTTTTTTGAGGGTATGGTTGGGGAAAATGAGAAATAACTATCTTGCTGAATTGTTCACTTGTCTCAAAATCAAGACATGTCTGGTTCTCATTGGCAAAATTCAGTAAAATCCCTTTTTTGTGTGAGAGTAAGTATAACTTGATGTTCCTGCTAGTGTGATCTTACAATCATTTCCCTCCCTCTGCCTCCGATTCCAACCCCTGCCGTAATAAAGCGTCCAGTAATTCATTGATAACCATCTTGAGAATGCTCCATTGCTCTCCTTCTAAAGATGTCTGCCGCCCGAAGGCCGCAGGGGATGTATGACTCAGTGCCGGGTTACCCCCTCCTCCCAACCCCCCCAATCAAGGAGTCCTTCTCCCTAGAAATGAAAAAAAAAATAGCTCTCAATTTTGGGAGTAGAAAAAGGAGGGCAGGGTGGATTGATTAGACTCTGTCATGTGACCTGTCCAGCGGCAAGGGTCGTCCCAACACCAACGCTAAAATTATGAACAATCTACATACATGTCCATATAGCCACAGGGCCTTCATTTTATTTAGCAACGCACATTTTGACTCATTCGCAGGTCTACCCAAAATTGCGATACATATTATTGAATAAATTCATGGAATCTGCAATGTTCCCTCTTGACATGTCCTACTTTTTTTTTTTTTTTTTTTTTTTGGAGGGGTTTTGTTTCTTGTTCTGGGGCATTGGCAACGTTGTGAGATTCATTTGGGTCTAGTCACAGACCCATAGGGGTAGATAAGTTGGAGGTGGATGTTTCGTTCCGACCTCCGTGTCATGGTATCTGGCACAGAATAAGCACAAATTCAGTACTGATTTTTTTTTTTCTGCAAACTGTGTACTAACAAGAATGGTCTGAGTAATATGCAAATATACGTGGTCAGGTCACATGGTCCCTAAGGAGCAATGCATTTTTCTTCTCTGCTTATATATTGATACAATGAAACCCAATTTTATTGGTTAGAAGAAAAAGAAATGCCACCATCATGAATTTTAGGTGATTAATTCTCTTCCCAAAGGGGATCCAGACTGATTAAATTTCCAGGAATAATCTCATTTTGTTTGTCAGTGCGATGAAAACATACATCTACAGCGTGTAGGATCCCTTCGTACCCAGTACATGAGTTTCTTCAAACCGTAATAAAGCAAAGTAAATGAGGAGAGAAGCATTTATTTTTCTTATTCGTGATAACGTTATTTTTGGAGAGATTCAAGCTACCATTTTTTCTGTAACTGCTGTTAGATTATGAAGATAAATCAATCAAGAATCAATTTTACTTCATTGTTTAGTCTTATAAACTTAGTAATGTTTTTTTTATCTTAAACATTTTAGAGGGCTTGATGTCAAAATCCTTCCTGAAATCTTTCTTCAATATTTTTTTTTCCTACATTTTTCAGACAAAACATTTTTAAAACCAAAAAAGGACCAAATTAAAAAAAATTAGGCAGAAATTTCAACACACTGAAAACAAAAAATTGTCTAAGTGATCTAGTTAAGACGCAAAGCTTGCCAAAGACATAAGCAGGCAGATGACACTAGCAGTATGCTAAGATTTGATTTAAGAATTTCCATAAACTAAGGACTTGTGTTTGTCAAGCAGTTCGGTGGGGAAGACCTTTGCCGAGCTGAGCTCACGGTATCTTAATTCATCTGCGGATAAAGTACACGCGATGTTCACCCGATTATTAATTGCACGCTCCGTCTACATGTTCATGCTTCAGTCTCTGCGATTGATTTGGTTAGGCTCTGCGTAGGTGGACTGTTCCTGGCGGCCTTCCTAAACATTTGATTTAGTAACAGCAGCGATAGATACATGTCCTGACATGAAGAAAACAGCATTAAAACAGGTCAAATAACCGTAGGCTTAGGAACGCGTAAATACCGGCAGATTAAACCTCTGTGATGCCCTGTCTATTTCTCTCCGAGTCGGAGCAGCGATAAAGGGTAAGATGTCTAACAAATCATCATCGAAGACACCGATGTTAGATCGTGGAAATTGAGGGATAAATACTGCCCGATTGGGAAGCGGGTTTCTTGTAAACAGAGCCACCCAGGGGGTAATCAGTGTGGCTGCTCAGAAGGCATTGTCAATATTTGTGTATTTGGTTTGCGGAGGAGGGAGGGAGTTGCCGTGATGATTAAATTGTAAATCACTGAGACATCTCCGGTATCGGCGCGCTGTTCCGCGCTCTACCTTGTTTGAAAAGTACACAGCGGAAAGGATTGACAGAAAGTGATAGTTTAAGCAGAGGCAGGGGTCATAGGGGTCTAGTGGGCCTGTGCTGATGGCATCTGTTGGGCTGCCGTATGGGAGTCTGGGAGAGACCCGTGGATTGGACTAGACGTTGGCTGGTATTAGCAACAGTCAGTCAGTCACTGGCAGCAGAGGGCAAGGGTTTGAGTTAAACCCTGCTGCGTACCTGGCAGGGGGGTTGTTTTGCTTGTAAATGTAGACATGGAAGCAGCCATCACCCCCATAACCAGCCCAGACTGCAACCAGGAGTGCTGGGTCCAGTAACCCCTACGCTCAGCAGCTCCACTCAGCTCTGTAAGTAAATGTACGTAGATCTTGTAACCCCCCTCCCCCCCTCTCTCTCCCCTTTGCACACAACGCACAGCCCTTCCTCCGCTCTGGAGGGTCGGGGTCGAGAGGTCGGAGGTCATGTTTATAAAGTGAAGTTGAAGAAAGGAGAAGTATGTCTTTGGCACTTGGTTGAGTGTTGACGGTTGTTGTCCATGGTTTGGTGGTGTGCCAGATGGTTTGTACTACACGCAGGCATGGCAATTGGCGTGTGGGGAGACAAGTTCTTAAAGATGCTCTGTATGCATTACTGACTGTAAGGTCTTGTAAAGTATGTACATGTACATGTACATTGTACATGTTTGTAGGCCTACAACACATGTACATGTACACATGTACCGTTAGGTGAGTGAAGTACATGTGTGTACGTGTACAAAACATGTACATGTACATTGTACATTGTACATTATTTACATGTACGTACATGTACGTAGGCCTACAATACATGTACATGTACATTGTACATGTAGTACATGTACCGGTAGGTCAGTGAAGTAATGTATACATATACATGTACATTGTACATGTACGTAGGCCTACAATACATGTACCGGTTGGTCAGTGAAGTAATGTATACACATGTACGTAGGCCTACAGGTGAGTGTTGGGAAATTGCTCTTCCCTGTTTGAAATTTTACACAAACTTGTGATTTTACACAAACTTGCGTTTTCAGCACAATTTTCTCAGCTCCTGTATCTATTATGGTGGTTAGCGTGGTTGGAACATGGTTGGAGAAGTTTAAAATGTCCTATTGAAACTATAAGCATTGTGTAAGTTTCTGGAATGGTGTATGGTACATGTACAGTACATGTACCGCTACATGTAAATTACAACTGCATGTGTCGTGAATATGCATATCACTGTACATATTCATGTACATGTATCAGATGTGAACATACATTGTACATGTACATGTGTACATGTACATGTACTTGCTAATGTTTATTTCATAAGTACAGTATGTATACGTGTAGATTTAGATTCATATTATCTACATGTACAATGTACTGTATACATGAATACATACAGTGTATGTGTATCAGTAATATGCAGATCATATATACTGTACATGTACATGTACATGTACCTGTGTACATGTACATGTACCGTACATGTACAATGTATATATATCATGCTGATGTACATGTAGATGTACACTCCTACATATTCATGTGGACTACAATCCATTGGTCAACTCAACTATGATGCATGTAAATAGGTCATTGGCTGAACTAAGTCCCATCAATGGTCATTGCACTGCGTCCCATGAGGTATAAGTCCCTAGCAAGCAGCAACCAGCCTGCCATGTGGCTTGAAATGAAACACTCAATTCAAGTTGCCACCGACTCACTCCCCGAAGGCAACCGGGATCACAATCATCAACTGCCCAGTAGCCAACTGTGTACAGTCTCTGGAAGGCAGCGTGGTGGCGTACTGGCGGTGTGATGCGTTGGGCTGGGCGTTGGGCTTATGACTGCCGGTGTTGAAGCCATCGGGACTCTCTGTTCCCCCAGACACCCAACTGTGTCTGGGGCTTGTCCTTTGAGAGCTAGCCTAGGGCAGAGTTTTGCAAGTCATTTCCCATGGATCTTGGTAAAGCCGTGCCGTGTAGTTTCTACATGCCTCCTGTCCTGTCCGATTGTAAATAGTTACTTTGCATGAGATGAACCTCAGCTTCAAGTCTATCTCACTTTTCTCCCCGATGTTCTTTGAAAAAAAAAATAGTTTTTTGGGGTTAAGCATGAGTCAGTAGGAAATCTATATAAAAGTGGAGCTATTTCTGAGGCAGAAATATCTCTTTGGCAACAAGATTTTTACCTCAGGAGGGTTTGTTAGGTTGGTGATGGATGACTCAGTCTTCATCTTTAGCCCTTTTCAGACGACGCTGAAAAACCTTGCAAGACTTGAGAGAGAATTTAGCGTATTGCACGGGACGTTGTACAATAAACAGTTCCTCCCTTCACACGATCGATTGTCAAGGGTCCTGTGAGAAATCCTCTACTATCGGAAGATTTGGCGGAGGTCCAGACCTACGACAAAATCTCTCATGGGTTCACCAGGGACGTCTGTCACTCTCAAGCATTGGTACATGTATTTGGTAACCTTTCACACGATGGCGCTTTAGTAAGATTTCTCATGCGTGAGACATTTTTTTTCCAGCCTTGCGAGGTTTTTTTTCCCGGCATCATCTGAAAAGGGCTTATTTCATCCTCTGTGATTATCTATAAATCATCCATACATGATTGAGTGGCCATGGTTGGGGGAGGTCATTGGGGAGGGGGAGGGTTGTGATAGTCCCCTACATTCCTGTCATGCTACATGTGCTGAAAGTCTGTGGTTCAATGCCCTCTCCGGTCATTATTTCCTGGGGATCATTTCCCTCTGGGACACCGGATCCTCAAACCTTCATTCCCCCTCCACGGACCAATGGGCAAGCCAGAAATCAGATTTTCCAGTTGGGCTTCTTTTTATTTTATTTTTTGGGAGGTGTGCTTTGTTATATTGCCTCCCTGTGGGAATTGTCCAACCAGTTCTCTTCTTTAAAAAAAAAATCTGATTTTTTGTTTCTTTCAAAAAATGGTCTGAGTTTGTGGACATTGGTGCCCTGAGGTTTCAGATTATTAATCTGTCATTTCACGTTGGGTCCCAAGCGGGGTACCAGTGATGAAGGAGGAGAGCCGGTGATGTCAGAATGTGTTATGAGGGATCGTACTCCATGAGGATTTTGGCCGGTAACCGATACCCTACTAACGGAGGAGGACAGGTGGAGTTCAGATGGTCTTGTCGTCACGGGTTCCTAACTTGATTGGCTGATTTGTCCGCAAAAAAAAACCAAAAAAAAAACCTCCAAAATGTTTTGCAGATGTCCGGAAGTTTCTTGGACAGTGTTGGTTTTGACTTCTTGGGGTTCATGTCTAGGAAGACAAAAAAAAAATCCTGGAGTTTCAATTCTTTGGGTTTGTTTTAAATCTACACTGGTTGTCAACATCTAGGAACATCAAAGGATGGAAGGGATCAATCAGCAATCTTAAAAGCTGATTTTTATTACAAATGTAGATCAGCCTGATTTTGATTGATTAATAACTTTTGCTCCCAAAATCAATGTCAAATACTGGTACGTGTTGATCATTTTTCAAAAAAAATAGTTTAGAAGATGAAAAATGTTTTTAGAATAAATACATTTTGAAAAATCACATCATTGAAAAGGTTAACCTCCGAGATTAACTTTCAAACATTTTGACAAGTCACCTTTCCAAATGAAAGTTGGCTTTTGCGCCATATCTTTCTAAGTCCCAGTATAATAATTACCACCAAGCTTTGCAGTATCTCTCACAATGCAATTCCTGTCTCTTGTCTCCAGAAATTCCAAGCCTCTGGTCAGTCAGGTGACCCACAGCTGGCCTGTGACTATTGTCAGACCCAAGTTTTCACCAAATTCTCAAATTTGCAACACTTGCCAAAAAAGTATAAAAAAAAAAAAAAAAAAAAAAGAGGGAATGAAAGTAGCGGTCTATGGGTCGCTGCTGAGTTATTGCACAGTGATTGCATCTATACCTTGTGGGTCCCTCCCTCCATCCCTCCCCCTTCACCACACAAAGTCCCTTCACCACAAAGTCCCACCCTAACCCTTAGGCCATCCATTGGCCCAAGCTGCACTCCTATTGTCCCACTGCTCAGAGGGAACTGGAGAAAATGGGGTTTTGACCCTGCCTAGGACCTGCAACTCAAGCCCAATCTGGCCTTCAACTTGTTTTTCACTTTGGTGAAACCTGGCTTGTGTTAAAGTCAGCATTGTTAATGTAGCCACCAAGTATTCAGGGGAGTATGGAGCATGTTTAGAATATTAACTACGGTACACATGTAAGTCATCTATGGATGTTAATTTTTACCCAGTCTGAAACTCTGAATACCAACGGACAATTTTCATCAAAAAGCATACCTCTAAAAAAGTCAAAAGCCGCCTGTAGAAGGTGCATTTTTTTCAAAGATTCTTCCCACACTTTTTTCAGTAATATTCGAAAACATCTGTGAATGAAAATTGAATTTAAATTGAAGATTAAGCTTGCTACCATTAATATTGTATTACCAGGAGTAACAGTTGGGAAGGCTAAGGGCTAGAAAGCTCAGATGGTAAGAGCACTGGTACGCAAAACCAGATATCTCAGGTTTAAATCCCGGTCCAGTCGAAGTTTTCTTTGCCATTTAAAAAAAAAAAGATGATTCAAACATTTCAAATGCCTTTGCTGTCTAACCTTATTGGTTGACTTACACGTCACCTTGGCCTCAAAGACTACACTGTAGTCTAGTATCCCATGGCTAGACCTCTGATATATTATACTTTCAGTCCTGCATTCCCATCCCTCTTAATCAGGTCCACTGTTTTACGACCAACACCTGTTGCCAATTACCCCATGGAATTCCTCAGAAGATCGGTCTGCAAGAGAAAGAAAGAAAAAAAGAATAATTTATTTTTTTTGATGGACACACAGGTTCTTGGCAGACTGTGGGTTTTGTGAAGGCCAAATTCAAGGAATAAGGGGGGGCTCTTTTTTTTTTTTTTTTTTTAGGGGGGGGGGATTCCTGAAAATGGAACCGCATAACTTTAATTTAGAGTCTGGTTACCAGGATAAGGTTAGGGGGAATAACCCTGGGGGGTATTTTTGATTTTTTGACTTGATGAAGTTATATTTGTATTTTTGTGGGCCAGGGACATTCCAGATGCTTTACTGACATGACTGATTCAAAAAGTGGCAATTAAAGGATTTTGTTCACAATGTATGCCCCTGAGAGGGTAATGTGTAGAAATTTTCTCAATGAATTAAAGTGATGTCTGTGTTGCTATGGCAACAATCTATCACAATCTAGCCACAAACCACACTGCCCTGCAGGCACCTTTTTTTATAATTCAATGGAATATCTTTGTCTGTGATTCATAGACCTCTGCCATTGAACAGGGTATGTTTTTAATCAATATTTGAGTTTTGGGTGAGATATTGTCACAACGTGGTGGGGACATACAGGCTGTTGAATTCTGTGCCAGAATTCCATTGATAAAATGGTTGACATGTGGCTGTGCAGTAGCTGCCAATTCATAGAAGTACATGTACAGTTTACCATACCTGTACATTTTTGGAGGCTTTCTGAAATTTTCTGGGATTAGAAAAAATGGCAAGTTGGCAAAGAAAATTTGTCTGAACAGGGACATGAACCAGAAACCTCTGGCTTAATGTACTGTACCAAAATGCACATTTATATAACTTAAAGTGATATACAAAAAAGCTGCAAACTGCTTACTGACTAAAATTACCAAAATGAAAATCTCAAAATCTAGTGGGCCTGATGTTTCGATCCTAGCAGGACCTATTTTAAAGACTTGTGCAAAATCTGTATCAGGTTTATCATTGCATGCTTAGGGGCCTATAACAAAATTGTAGATGAATAAACCTCAAGTTGTGAACTAAATGACTCTCATTTTCCCACTCACCCCGACTAATCGTTAGTCTATTTCTACCCTTGAGAAGGGTCCTACTTTGTTCAGGCTCGGTACAAAATATTGAGATTTGCATTTTGGTCGTCCGCTCTACATGTAAGTCAGTGAGTAGATTGAACAATGGCAATCTGTTTTGAATCTTGTCCTCCAATACTGTATCGCATGGAAGTAGGCCAGTGCTGTAGACTGCTTCACCTGCTCATTCTTATTTATTTACTCGCTCCGTTCCTCAACAACTCTGGAAGTGAAGAGAAGAAACAAAGTACAGGTGACCTAAGGTTTAAATAAACAGAGGAACCCCCCCTACTTGCAGACAGGAACTAGCCCCCGCTGAACTCGCAAATGTAAACATCTTTCAGTGCGAGGAAGTGAGAGAAGGAATCTGGATGCAGACGGTCCTCTCACCTCAGAGGAAGCATAACATTGATCAGTACTCAGATAACATCCAGTTGTGAATGGAGGAGTTTCAGCGGCTCTGTTTGCGAAGAATCCTTCAGCTTGACCCTTCAGATGATCAAATAATCTACTTGAGAAGTTGAGGGAATATTCTAGACTAGTTACATACATGTATGTGTGAGGTTGTGAGCCAACAATCACCCTTGGAGTTTTACCAAACATAAAATGTGTAATACTAAATTTATATTATTTATAAGTGAAAACCGGTAACAGACGTTAGTGGAAAATTATCAAGGCTGTTTGTTGTTGTTGTTTTTTTTCTTAGAACCAAGGACTACATGTACTGTACTTTGAATTTTAAGTTTTGGGTTTTTTTTCTTCTATTTTTTTTTTGGTGAATTGGTGGATATTTGGCCCCGGGTTAGAAATTCTTTTTGTGAGAACTTCTCGGTTTCTCTTGGTGTCAGCTTACTGTGAGGTAGCATTCCAGGCGTCCTTGTGTTCACAAGCAACGTGAAGGTTGCCGTTGGAGAACGGATGTTGGACTCCGGGAGTTGGGAGGTTGTCTTTGACTCCCCCCCCCCAAAAAAAAAAGTAACAAAAAATACAAAAATTCAAATAAAATACCAGAAACTGGCTAGTCCCTTTAAAGTGTCTGACCTTGCAGGGGGGAGGGGGGATCTTGGTGGGTCATGGCAGGTCAGTGTGTGAGGAGTTTGGAGATAGCCAAGCAGTGATGAGAGATGGGCAGTGCGCTGATCAAGTGCCCAGTGAAATGTTAGCTCCTTCCTCCCTTCCCTCAGCCTCTGAGGCAGGGGAGGGGGTGAAGTGTTTATTTGGGGTGGGCTTGAAGGGGGGCAATGTCTGGTGTGTGTATGTGTGGAGGGTAGGGGCGCAGTCTGTCTGTAGGAGTTGTGCATTATTAAAGGATACACCAGGCTGGTAGTGGTAGAAGTGATGGAATGCTAACTGATTGAATTGGGAAAACTGCCCCCAAGATTTCCCCTGTAACCCACTACCTGGACTTATAGATTTGCAAATATTAAAGGGATCATACAGCCAACAAGTCAGATCTGTAATCTAGAGTACTCCTCTACGTGATTTTGGTCTGATTCTGAGTTGGTTTTTTTATTGAAAAAAAAGCAGAAAAAACAGTGTTTCCAACTGATTGATTACTTTTAACCAGTTGCTTTCAAAGGATATTTACATGTTTATGGTAACAGTAAAAGTAATATTGAATATACAGTGGTACCTCGCTATAATAAACACTGATATACCGAACATTCGGCTCTAACGAACATGCCCTTTGGCTCCTGATTTTTGTGTACAAAATATGGGACTGCAACTGCTATTACGAACAACCACTATACCGAACAATTTTCATGGATCCTGCGATTTTTGTTACTTTTTGTGAAAAAAATTGTACTTTTTATACGCTGATTTATTTTCTTTCGACGTTTGAAAGTGGTATGACTTTACAATGGCATTGAGTACTGTTCATTCAACAGATCACAGTTCTGTTGCCACAAAATGCTACAATTCATTTCATTTGCAAAGATTTCATTTGTTCATCATCTTTTGAACCCGATTTTGAAAATTATTTCTCTTTTATTTGGCCATCTGCAGATATTGCTTCGTGTTCATCGATGAGTTCTTAAGCTGGGGACCATTGAAGCATCTTAGGCACAGTAAGATGGATTCATCCATCTGGTTACCAGCCTACTTGGTGTTCTGCACCCTGTCTGTGTCCCTACAGCACACAGTGGCTGGTATGTATGCTCTTTCCTGTCCTGACAAACTTCACTATTAACCAAGTACATGTACTTACAAAAATAGAGTTAAGGTCTTTGTTTAAAAAAACCCAAAACAAACCAAGTCTGTGTGATTGCCACAAAAATGCACCACGTGCTACATGCATTCCACTTACCGTACATTTTGTACATGTACATGTACTGCAATTACATTTATAAACATGAAGTTGATACAAAAACTGTTGCATACTGCTCACTGACTAAAATGACCTGCAATACATAAATCTCAAAAGTAAGAGGGCCTGACGTTTTGATCTTAGCAGGACCTTTTTCAAAGGCACGTTTCGATCCTAGCAGGACCTTTCTCAAAGGCAAGAAACGTCCTGCTAGGATAGAAACGTTGTGCCCTCTAATTTTGGACATTTATAAATAGAAGATTGTTCTTAATGCATGTTACATGTAGTTTGTTGATTCATGACGCAAAATGTCAGGTGGAAGCCTGCATGCCATGTGCACCTGTGGTGTGTTTGTTCAAGCCAACGTCTTGAAGAGTCTGCAAAAGTATGTGACTGCCGCCCTAGAGTCGGTCTGTCGGAGACACGGATGCTACCCCCTACTCTCCCGCCTTTCTTGGTCTGACTCCCAGTCCAAAACCCGCCACACTTACATCCCAAAGACTCCACAGTCTGCCTTGTTTGAGTCAATGATTAATGCACCCCCTGCTTTGGAGTCGCGTTCCTGAATCGTGGAACTCCACGCCGGTCCTTTGAACCCAGCAGCGTTAAGTCAATAGCCAAACAAGACCACTGGCTTTGTGGTCTAGTGTTCTGCGGGGCCTGTTATTGTTGTTGTTGTTGTCATTTTTTGTCGGAGGAGAGGTTTTGGTTGACCGGGACTCAATGGGAGTTTGGAAATGGTTGGAGTGAGCGAATGGCTGTGGATTGCTAGAGAGTTGGTGATTGTTAGCGTGTAAACATGATGGCTTGTTGGGTAAACATGTGGAGAGTCTGATGGTGATGCAAGCAATGCATCCAGCGCTTCTCTGATTTCCATCGTGGTGCGTTTCTGATGGCTCAGGAATTTGTTTGTCTTGCTTATCAGAAAGTACAATGGTGAATATAAACGTGCATTCCAGGCAATGTTTTCAATTAGACAAAGGACAGGAAAGGAAAATAAACTGACAATTTTCAAACATTTTTTTTTTTATTAATGGCAAAGAAAAACCATTCACTGTACTAGGATTTGAAAAATTGAAGTGTTGTTGACATTTCTTGGAATGGAGATTTTTGTGAACTTCCCCTTGAATGAAAGCAGTAAGCCATTATATGAATGTGAACAAACAATTATTGAGAGATTTGATACTGACTCTTGATAATATATCTGTCTGAAATATTTTTCCTTTCAGATACCATCCCAACTTTCCTCAGGGAACCCCGGTCCAAGATTGTCCGACACAACATCCGTGTCAAACTCCGCTGTAAGGTGGACCCGAAGGACGCCCTCGTGTGGTGGTCGTTGAACGGCCAGGACATCCTCGACCCGGCCAGTCATGGCATGGAGGTCACACGCATCTACCTCATTATACATTCTTTTCAGGGCAAAGGTGAAAGGTCACACAATGGAGATTACCAGTGCAAGGCAGGCAATGGGACGGGAACCGTTGTCAGCAGAGTGGCCCACGTACAAGCTGCCTGTAAGTAAAGTAGTCACACAGGGTACCAGTGAAATTATATAAATCAATGACATTTTAGTGGTTACCATTGAATGCTAATGACTGCTAGGCATACCTGCAGTCCTATTGAAATTATTTTGGTTACCAGTGAATGAACTTTCAGTTTGTTATACTGGTTACCAGGGAAAACTGGTATGCATACATGTACCCAGTACATGTTGTATCATGGCGGTTATATTGCTTACCAGTGAAAATACTTTCAGGTTGTCATACTTTTTACCAGTGAATATGAACATGTATTGTCATGTTGTGACAGTGGTTATCAGTTAATAAACATAAATTAACATTGATTAAGTGGGTTCTGCTGTGACCAGCTATTTTTTGTCTTACAATTTGATTAATATTAATTAATATTAATAGCATTTTTATTTAGCTATTTTTATCCTAAAAAACTTGTCACATTTATCTTATCTGCAACTCCGGTTGTTGGGAGTAATGTCATAACAGCTTCTTGAAGGATGGATTATTTTGTTTCCTTGATTTTTCTCAGATTTAAAAAGATTTCCGACGCATTTAGCGGAGACCACGACTGCGATGATGGGTGGGCTGTCAGTGCTTCCCTGTCAAGTACCAGACAGTGTACCGCCAGCAATCATGGCCTATCAGTTCAAAGGTCAACCGATATCAGGCTCCTCAGGTTAGTACCCAGAGGGCCTCTACGGGATATTCCGTAGTTTCTGCCTGCGATATTCAGGGTGCCAGTCTAGTTGTTGAGATAGTATGCTGTTTTATTGGCTGGTGATTCAGACACTGAATATGTGACTCTTCCTGAAAAAAATTTCCCATATTAATCTTCCATCGCTGCAATTTGGGTTTTAGTCTAACAAAGGTCTTTTTGTTTTCTTCCTTTTTTTTTTAAATTGTCAAGCACAAGGCCCAAATCTGGCCACTCAAGGTGATGGCGAAGAAGGGGAGACATAGTTGAAAGGAGGGAAATTCAAATAATTTGAAAAATGGCATTGGGACGTCAACCTGATACCTCTGACTTAATTGTACCAGCGCTTCAACCATCTGAGCTATCCAGCCCTTAGATGGTAGCCCTCCCAAATAATCAATTGTCTTTGCCAGGGTGGGGGTGCCAGTCAGAAGCATTGAACCCAAAAAGGTTTGAAACAAATGAAGGTGGCAAACCTCTGTAACTTAGTTTTTGGAGCTTGACCAATTGACAAGCACTTCAGTCAAAGTTCACCAGCACTCTCTTCTTCTTAGTACCAGCAGTACTACCACGTAATGCCTGGATATTTCATCCAACTCCATACTGACAGATGTCTTAATAATGCCATTAAATAATAGGCAACAAAACCAGTCCAGTTTGGGTGTTTTCTTTCCTCAAAGTGGTGAAATGAAAGTCAGATGTGGCGATTCTGATAACCACCATGGTGGTCTGAGTTGGCTTTTTCTTCTTGGCTTTCTTTTTTTTTTTTTTACTTTGAGGTGAAATACATACACTGTATAAGGGAAGATTTCATATTTCCAGGTTTTGTCGTCAGGACTCTCCCTGGCTTGAAATGCATCCCATAATATTTCCCATGAGGCTGCCAGGCTGCCTGCGCCTGGCAACAGCAGCTTGACCTGTGGGTCAGTTTGGCGCCCTCCTGTGACTGGGACCACACACACACAGCTAGAGGTCCATTGCCACTCAATTACGACTATGAGGTCACGTGACCTTCTTGCTTGGGGCGAGGGCAGTATTGCGTTATCACTCCAGAAAATGTTACAATTTCACTTTTCACTTTCTCAACCACATCTATTGTGCTGGTTTTTAAGGTGGGATTCTTGCTCAGAGGTGAAATACTGGCACTTCTCAGAATGTAGTTGGGAGAATTTGATATGTGACATCTGGCCTGCCCAATGCAGTGTATGCCAAATTCTCTCTAAGTAATGTATTGCTTTTGCAAGACTGGTATTGCTGCAGTGTATTTACCAATATATCCATGGTGGGAGGTGTGTCCATTTTGCATACTAGTGGATGAAATACTAGGCAGTATTATAAAATATGAAACAAATTAGCAAAGTTACATTGTTCACAGACGTCTTTGGAATCTTTAGAGAATTTAAAGATTTTTTTTTCTTATTTTTTTTCTTCAGATTGTAAGTATATTCATTTGCAGCATTAAATTCCCCCCCCCCAAAAAAAATGCATGAGTCACAGAAATTGCAACTATATGTGGGATGGTAAGTCATATTGGGTCAGGTTATGGCCCTTGTCCAAATCCAGACATAGGCTTCGGATCTGGCTTCATCTTTGTTTTCCAAAAACTGAAAAACACAGGTTTTAATTCTTAGATGAATTTGAAGCTTGGGATTCGTTTTTTTTTTCAAAACACAGTATTACATTAAAAAAACAAAGCCAAAGGTATTTAAAATGGATGAAAGAGAGAAAGACAAAGCCTGAACCTAAGCTGGAGCCAGGTTTTCAAAAAGGACCTTTTTTTAATCGTCGGGTTTCTAGAAATGAGTCTCAGATCTCATTGCATGTAATTTTTCTCATTTGTTGTCATTACAGATCATTACAGGGTCATGCCTTCAGGTCATCTACACATCCTGAATGTATCCAGCGCTGATGAGGGTCATTACACATGCTCAGCTACAAATCCATTACTGGACAAGACTCACTACTCAGGAAATGGCACCACGTTAGTGGTCAATCAGGGTAAGTCTACAGCTGTGCTTAGGGCTATGGTTAGGGCTATGGTTAGGGCCATGGTTATGGCTATGGTTAGGGCTATGGTTAGGGCTATGGTTAGGGCTATGGTTAGGGCTATGGTTAGGGCTATACTGTAGTTATGGCTGTTGCATGCCAGTAATAGTCACAGTAATGGCTATGGAAGCCCATTGAGGACACAGCGTTATCTCAATGTTCTTTATTGAAGACTGCATGTTAGTTGCAGTGTCTACTGTCTAGTCCTCCAAACAGAAGGAAAGCTGTTGCCTGGCAGCAATAGTCATGGTAATAGCTATGGAAGCCCTTAGGGGACACAGTGTTACTTCAATGTTCTTTATTGAATTTTGAATGTAAGTTGCTATGTCTCTAGTCCTCTTTACAAATTACATAAGGAAAGCTGCCAGTAATACCGTAGTCATGGTAATGGGTATGGAAGCCCATTGGGGACACAACCTTATTTCAGTGTTCCTTATACCTTACCTTGTCTGATTTCTTCTCATCAGTTGACGATGTGCAAACTCTGCCAACCATTAAGGTAGCCAAGGGGGCTATGGTCAACACCAGCGAGAAGGCCGTGCTGGAGTGTGTGCCCAGTGGCGTGCCCCTCCCCAGTGTACAGTGGGAGAGAGTGGACGGCCCCATGCCATCCAATCTCCTCCAGTATCCAGGCAGCCTGGTCTTGTACCCCGTCTCCATGGAGGACGCCGGTGTGTATCAATGCACGGCAGTCAACAGACTGGGCCAGTCTGAGCCGGCACTCATCGAGTTGAAGGTCAAAGGTCAGTGTTTCCACACTTCTCAATATACCCGCTGCGATTCATGCAGTTTTTCATTAGTTTTCAGCACCCAATGCGTAAATTATTCTCAAGACAATGCAAAACGGTTTGTTGTCCCATTGTTGGTGGTTGTTAACCACTTCTTTCTTATATTTCTCAAAATTTAGTGGGCCTGACGTTTCGATCCTAGCTGGACCTTTCTCAAAGGCCTTTGAGAAAGGTCCTCCTAGGATCGAAACGTCAGGCCCACTCAATTTTGAGATTTGCATTTTGGTAATTTTAGTCAGTAAGCAGTTTGCAACATTTTTGTATATCACTTTCTTATAGTTGTTAGAAGTAATGCTTGTCAGTAAAGTTGTCCATTAAATGAGGGTTTTCCGTACTCAATATATACTTAACACTACATGCTTTGTGCTTTGCCTGATTGCCTGCTGAACTGTGACTTGAGCTTTCTGGTGTTACGTACCATTGCTTTGCACTGGAGCTATCCAGCCCTTAGGTGGCGGACTTTCCAAAAAAATGTAGTCAACTATCTTTTAGAGGTTGCGAGCTTGCCAGTCAGAAAAAAAAATAACAACGGTTAACTGCCCTAATTGTTTGGAGTTTATTTCCTTTGTTTGGTTTGAAAAGTTTTATGAGACTTGAATGTTTGCGTGATGGAAATACTAAGTGGAAGGTTTGCGCTAACTCAAGAGTTACCGGCTCTTTTCAGAGCCACACTCCTTCTTGAAAGAGACGTGCTACATGGCGTCACCGCAAACCTTCCACTTTGTATTTCCACCATGGAAACCTTAACATCCTATCTAGTCTGAGTTACTGGCTCTTTTCAGAGCCACACTCCTTCTTGAAAGAGACGTGCAACATGGCGTCGCCGCAAACCTTCCACTTTGTATTTCCACCATGGAAACCTTAACATCCTATCTAGTCTGAGTTACTGGCTCTTTTCAGAGCCACACTCCTTCTTGAAAGAGACGTGCTACATGGTGTCACCACAAACCTTCCACTTTGTATTTCCACCATGGAAACCTTAACATCCTATCTAGTCTGAGTTACTGGCTTTTTTCAGAGCCACACTCCTTCTTGAAAGAGACGTGCTACATGTACATGGCGTCACCGCAAACTTTCCACTAATGAGAGTTTGTTCTTCTATTTATGATTTCTAAGATGACTTATGCTTGGTTTCATTTGCCAGACTCAGAGCCAGTGGCTATCGCCAAGGCTCCTAAGACAGCCTACATCAATCTTGGAGGAACGGCCCACTTCAAGTGCTCAGTGAGGGGTGTGGCACAAAGCCAAATTGTATGGCTCTTCAACGGACAGAGGGTGTCAGAGATGAGCCCAAGACACGATGTACAAGGTGAGAAAGGCGTGGAGTGGGCAACATATTTAGGAATATGGTTGGTGGTTTGGGTTGGGTTGGGTTGTATTGGGTTGGGTTGTACAATGTATTGGGTGGGTTGGATTAGGTTAGGTTAGGTTTGGCTGGGTTGTGTTGTGTTGTGTTGGGTTGGGTTGTATTGAGAGGGTTGGATTAGGTTGGATTAGGTTAGGTTAGGTTTGGCTGGGTTGTGTTGTGCTGGGTTGGGTTGGGTTGTATTGGGATGGTTGGATTAGGTTGGATTAGGTTAGGTTAGGTTTGGCTGGGTTGTGTTGTGTTGGATTGGGTTGTATTGAGAGGGTTGGATTAGGTTAGGTTAGATTTGGCTGGGTTGTGTTGTGTTGGGTTGGGTTGGGTTGTATTGGGAGGGGTGGATTAGGTTGGATTAGGTTAGGTTAGGTTTGGCTGGGTTGTGTTGTGTTTGGTTGGGTTGGGGTGGGTTGGGTTGTATTGGGAGGGTTGGATTACATGTAGGTTAGGTTAGGTTTGGCTGGGTTGTGTTGTGTTGTGTTGTGTTGTGTTGTGTTGTGTTGGGTTGGGTTGGGTTGGGTTGTATTGGGAGGGTTGGATTCGGTTGGATTAGGTTAGGTTAGGTTTGGCTGGGTTGTGTTGTGTTGTGTTGGGTTGGGTTGTATTGGGAGGGTTGAATTAGGTTAGGTTAGGTTTGGCTGGGTTGGGTTTGGTTGAGCTGGGCTTGGCATGGTTGTGTTGTGTTGTGTTGGGTTGGGTTGGGTTGAGTGGGGTTGGGATATGTGGTGATGAGTTGAGTTGGGATTTTGTTATTTGACCCATATTGGTTAGGGTGACATTAGCTTTGAAAGTGATCTGTTTTGCTTGCGTTGCATTGGGTCACTATCATTCAGTTTTAATTCAGACTATCTTTTGATGACAAAATAAAAGATGAACGAGATATGACTTCCTCAGTGGCAGGAATGAGAAAGATAAGGTTTGCAGTAACAGTATTTAAAGAAGCATTTTGAACTGAAGATACCGGTGGTTTCACTTTCTTGTTTCTATTGACCTTGCAGATGGTGAGCTGACCATTTACCGAATTGTGCGTTCCGATCTCGGACCTTACCAGTGTTTTGTCCAGTCCCAACAAGGCAGTGAGCAGGCTACGGCGAAACTCGCCCTCAGAGGTAAACATCACTATCTAGCAACCAAACTACTCAAGTTTAATCAGATTCTTCTAAATGTTCATCACGGAAATGCCTCACTGTAAAAAAAGATTGGGAGAAAGACTAACGTTCTTTATGTTTTCTTTTCCCGAACAGACGGTTTTCCGAATATTATCGAGCCGCCGTTAAACACGACGGCCATCGAGGGTGAGAATGTCCTACTGACTTGCGGTATTACTGGTGATCCCATGCCGTTTGTTAGCTGGCTAGATCCCACGGGAACCGTTGTGCGGAATACCAGGACAATGGCCATTTCCGAAGAAACAGGTCAGTTGGTTATGCCCCACTTATACAATGATATATCAGAAAGCAGACGAAGTGGTTTCAGAAGTGTTAGGGTTATTAATGTACACTAATGTTTCAATCTTAGGGGCCAGTACAACATTGGGAAGATCGGAAAGCATCAATGTCCACAGATTTCCTTCTAATGTACACACTTTGTAGATGGTCATGATAGAAATCTCATGTTGAAACCTTACAGTCTGGGATGCTGTATTTTTTTGAGAAATATTTACATCGACAAATAGTTTATTACTCGCGCTAACACTACAGAACGGTGCAAAAACCGTGATTTTTTTTAGCCTTTTTCTACTTTCTCAGATAACCATTTGAGCTAAAACTTTCGCAGGATTTCTTTCTTTGAATGTTTTATGGTTTAAGACAAAAACCTTTACCTTTACCTTTTAAACCATGGAGGTATCTGATTCAGTGTATCAGCGCTGGTAAATTAAGCCAGCGGTCTCGGGTACAACTCTTAGTCCAGTCAAATTGCCGATCTTTTTTTTCACAAATCTTTCAGTGTCAATTTCAGTGTTGATGCAGTTTTGATGATATCTTAATGTTGATATTGTGAATGCTTCCATGTACAGGTGGCTTGACTATCTACCGAGTGGGTCCTGATGACGTTGGTCTGTATCGATGCACTGCCTCTAACAAGCATGGCAGCGAAGCGGCTGAGGCATATCTAGCTGTGATAGGTGAGGCAAATTAGATCTCCATCCTCACCCTCTGCTTCCTCAACCACAACCTCTCCCACATTTTACTCTAGAAAGGTATCGCTAGGTTCTCTGTTTCCATCCCAGACACCTTTGTTTCATCTAATCCTATCCTCAACTTCTACTTCCTCAAAGACAACCTCTCCCCACATTTTACTCTAGAAAGGTATCGCTAGGTTCTCTGTTTCCATCCCAGACACCTTTGTTTCATCTAACCCTATCCTTAACTTCTACTTCCTCAAGGACAACCTCTCCCCACATTTCTAGAAAGGTATCGCTAGGTTCTCTGTTTCCATCCCAGACACCTTTGTTTCATCTAACCCTATCCTTAACTTCTACTTCCTCAATGACAACCTCTGCCCACATTTCTAGAAAGGTATCGCTAGGTTCCCTGTTTCCATCCCAGACACCTTTGTTTCATCTAACGCTATCCTCAACTTCTACTTCCTCAATGACAACCTCTCCCCACATTTCTAGAAAGGTATCGCTAGGTTCTCTGTTTCCATCCCAGACACCTTTGTTTCATCTAACCCTATCCTCAACTTCTACTTCCTCAATGACAACCTCTGCCCACATTTCTAGAAAGGTATCGCTAGGTTCTCTGTTTCCATCCCAGACACCTTTGTTTCATCTAACCCTATCCTCAACTTCTACTTCCTCAATGACAACCTCTGCCCACATTTCTTGAAAGGTATCGCTGGGTTCTCTGTTTCCATCCCAGACACCTTTGTTTCATCTAACCCTATCCTCAACTTCTACTTCCTCAATTACAACCTCTCCCCACATTTTACTCTAGAAAGGTATCGCTAGGTTCTCTGTTTCCATCCCAGACACCTTTGTTTCATCTAACCCTATCCTCAACTTCTACTTCCTCAATGACAACCTCTCCCCACATTTTACTCTAGAAAGGTATCGCTAGGCTCTCTTTTTCCATCCCAGACACCTTTTTTGTTTCATCTAACCCTATCCTAAGTCTGTACCTTGTCATCTCACCCGCCAACAATTTTCTAAGAGTGGGCTGTCAAGGTGACCATCTGAGACATTTTCTTATAGACAGATCCCTGATGAAATTGATCAGGGTTGAGTCGGGAAATGTATGTTCCACTTTTCCCCAGCTTTCCTGTCTTTTCATTTACACTAACAAGCTGTTCAGCCTTGAAAAGGATGATTATAGATTCGTTTTTTTTTTTTTATAATGTTGATGTATGTTTCTTTCTTTAGAAACACCAAGCTTTCAATAATGCCATAGGCCTAATTTTTGCCATCAGTAATTAAATTTTATTACGTTTTTTTTTATGAAATCCATTCTCTTTTTTTCTGCGCTCTGCAGAGAAAATCAGCACGACGCCAGTGCCTGAGACCAGCTCCAGACACGTCTTGAATCCTCCGAAGAACTTCAACGATGGCATCACCATAACGACGCAGACCACCGACGAACCCAGCAAGCCTGGAACTGGTAGGTCAAAAGGTCATATTGATGGAGATTCTCACGGCACCGCTGAATGATGACGGCATGACAAGATTGAATGATTCAATGTCATATTATTACGTTCAGACTCTCAATGGTTACCATACATTCAAAATTGTGGTTTAATAGTGGCCTAACGTTTTGATTCTACATAGCAGGAACTTCTTATTCAAAAAAGTTGATGGCTTCTTCCTGACTTGCTGATTTGTGACCCGGCACAACGACAGGAGGAATATCCCACCAAAACACTTTTTGAGTAAACAACGCCTGAAGTTAAAGTATCTTCACAATTCGATAACAATTCAATTTTCTTTTTTTCTTTTTTCAGAAATGTTAAGTATTAGAGGATATTATATTTTGATATCATTTGAAAGCTAATAGTAAACTCTTTCACATCATTAGAAAACCTCAAAATCTCAAAAGTGGGGTTATTCCTCATTATGCTCTGCCGGGTCACATTTTTTCTGCAGAGCACAGAAAAAAGAGAATGGATTTCATAAAAAAAAATGCAATAAAATTTAATTACTGATGATTTTTTTTTTTAGCATTTTAGTTAAAATTTTAGCCTAAAAAATTGTTTTAGCTGAAATTTCATCAGGGCCTAAAATTGTAGCCCCTGATGAAGGTCCACTAGGCCACAAACTATAATTTTGCATTTTACCCCAGGTCCAACAAGTTGTTGAGCAGTAAGCAACAGATTTACATTTTTTTTGTTCCTGGTTACCATACCGGTACGTCTCAGTCTGTTATCTTATCTTTTGAATCCTTGTTCTCATCTCCAGTTCCTGATGCTCCTTCTAAGCCCATCATCATCATGAAGACGTCCGATACCTCTGTCGAGACAAGATGGGAATACTTCAGCAGGATACCGGTGACGAGTTTCACCATACAGTACAGGGATGTCTCGTCAATAGATGGATGGGTTACCGCCTTTAGCCTCATCCCGCCCACCAGGAGGGTCTATGAAGTGCAGGGACTCAAGGAAGGTGAGTAGGCTTGCCAGTCTTGACAGGAAAGGAGGGAAGTTGGTTGATAGCCTATGGTGAGATGAAAGGGAAGGGCAAGCAGTAGGGAATGGATCAAAGTAGGAAAGCTGCTAGACAGACAAGGGTGAGATGAAAGGGAAGGGCAAGCAGTAGGGAAGGGATCAAAGGAGGAAAGCTGCTAGACACACCAGGGTGAGATGAAAGGGAAGGGCAAGCAGTAGGGAAGGGATCAAAGGAGGAAAGCTGGTAAGCAGACCAGGGTGAGATGAAAGGGAAGGGCAAGCAGTAGGGAAGGGATCAAAGGAGGAGAGCTGGTAGACAGATCAGGGTGAAATCTAAGGGAAGGGCAAGCAGTAGGGAAGGGATCAAAGTAGGAAAGCTGCTAGACAGACCAGGGTGAGATCAAAGGGAAGGGCAAGCAGTAGGGAAGTGATCAAAGGAGAAAAGCTGGTAGACAGACCAGGGTGAGATGAAAGGGAAGGGCAAGCAGTAGGGAATGGATCAAAGGAGGAAAGCTGGTAGACAGACCAGGGTGAGATGAAAGGGAAGGGCAAGCTGTAGGGAAGGGACCAAAGGAGGAAAGCTGGTAGACAGACCAGGGTGAGATGAAAGGGAAGGGCAAGTTGTAGGGAAGGGATCAAAGGAGGAAAGCTGGTAGACAGATCAGGGTGAGATCAAAGGGAAGGGCGAGCAGTAGGAAAGGGATCAAAGGAGGAAAGCTTGTAGACAGACCAGGGTGAGATAAATGGGAAGGGCAAGCAGTAGGGAAGGGATCAAAGGAGGAAAGCTTGTAGACAGACCAGGGTGAGATCAAAGGGAAGGGTAAGCAGTAAGGAAGGGATCAAAGGGGGAAAGCTGGTAGACAGATCAGGGTGAGATCAAAGGGAAGGGCAAGCAGTAGGGAAGGGATCAAAGGAGGAAAGCTGGTAGACAGATCAGGGTGAGATCTAAGGGAAGGGCAAGCAGTGGGGAAGGGATCAAAGGAGGAAAGCTGGTTGACAACCAGGCTGAGATCAAAGGGAAGGGCAGGCAAGTAGGGAAGTGATCAAATCAGGACGGAAGTGAAAGAAGTTAGTTTTCACTTTTCCTTTTTTTTCCTTTTCCATTTTTGCAGGTGCCACCTATCGTTTCCGGGTGATTGCATCCAACGTTCATGGCGACAGTGATCCCAGCGAGATGTCCAATCGCTTCCTGATGCATATACCAGAGAGTTCGGACGACTCTCTGCTGCCTGCAGTGACTGCGCCGCAAGACCCTCCCAGGATTATCACCTGCAAGGCTCTGAGCTCCACCTCCATCCTGGTGGAATGGGAGGTGAGTCCATGAAATCACATGCGGACAATGTTGTGGTGACACCAATCACACCATCCCAGTTATCTCTTCAGAGAAGGACTATGACTCTAAGTAACTCTCTGGAAATCCCTTCCTGGTTCATGGTTTTTTTTCACCAGCCTAAGATCTGGCCCTTTTTAAGCGGAATGTCAATTCCTATCTCCAGCCTTCCTGAGTCCCTCTCTATCTCCTTCTTTCCTTAGCCCTTAACCTTGGGTGACCTTATAGCCCTGAATTTCCTTAAACAAAGCTGAATGTTTCAGACAGCGTATACTTAGTTATCCTTGAGAAGTATTGACAAAATAAGAAAACTTAGACTGGATGGGACGGGATTTGAACCCTAGACCTCTGGTTTTGCGCACCAGCAATCTTACCATCTGATCTTTCCAGCCGTTAGATGGTAGCCTTCCCTAATACTAGTAATAGTCAACTAGTATCTGCCCGTGTGAGGGCGCCAGTCAGAAGCAATTCAATCATTAACTGCCGTATATCTCAAAGGATCACACCCCCGCTTTCATTCAGATGCAACAATCAATGGTTGAGAAATATTAAAATCTAGAAAAATAAAATGATCTGAGAATTAATCATTTTATCATAAATCTACTTTCCGCAGTTTGTTCCAGAGTTCCCAGACATTGCCGTGACTGGTTTTTACGTCCATTATCGGAACACGGACAGTGATGACGATAACGATTACATCCGCACGCCGGTCGTCGGGGACGACGTCCGCAGCTACCAGATCCGCAACCTAGAGCCGGAGTTGACCTACGACATCAAGATGCAGACCTTCAACGACGGTGGAGAGAGCGCCTTCAGTAACGTGGTCATCCGTGGAACTATGGGTGAGTGGAGTACACTGGTATCTGACCCACGTAAAGACTTGAGGCTTTGCATGGTGGGTGAAACAACAGAGGAGGGTTTGTGGTGACACTACATGTATGTATGAGGTGTATTTAGGAAGAGGTATGGTTCTGGAAAGAGCCTGAGTGATAACTCTTCCTAAAGAGATCTTATACATGGTGTCACCTGAAACCCTCTATGGGTTATAGCTCAGGTTCTTTTCAGAACCATACCGGTACCTCTTCCTGAAGAGACCTAAGTGTTATTTTGAGTAATCATTGATTTCATTGTCCAGCAAATAAAGGAAAAACTGACTGGGAACATTTTGAATGAATTGAAAATTGGAAAAAAAATAACTTTGACTGGACCAGTATTTGAACAGCCAGTTTTCTTCTATAATGTGCTTGAGTTGTATGCAGATATCGTCCCTTGAGCATCGTATTGGATTGATTGAGCATTTGTTATTATTCTGCCTTGAGAAAGTCCTGCCAAAGGAAATAAAGGAAGCGAAACTCACTGGAAACGTCAGGCCCTCCAAATTTTGGATAGATTAAAGATTGGTTGATGATTGTTTTCTTTCTTAACAGCTCAAGAGACTCCACTACCTCCCCTGGTCATCCCAGACACGCACCCCTCCAGCTCTCCCTCGGACAGGAACCCCAACATCCCCAATCTACCGGACGACACGGAGCCCGATACCTCGTCCGCCCAGGATAAGGACATCCTGTACATCACACTGGGCGTGGTGGTGGGCCTCATCCTACTCATGCTCATCATGTTTGGTGTCATGTGTATATGGAGAGCCAAGCAAGTCAACAATGACCGCATTGCACGTGAGTTGCTCTACCCTTTAATAGTCGAGTCTTATGTATGGACAGCCAAACGAATCAACAAAGACCAAACTGTACATTACTAATACTATTCCCTTTTTTAGCAAATAAAGAAAACAAATATTTCTTGAATAAATCACAAATGAGATGGAAACATTTGAATGGACTGGGATTTGAACTCAAGACCATTGGTTTTGTGTACCCGAGTTTTTGCCATCTGAGCTATCCAGGGCTTTTTTTAGATGACTATCTATGGGCATTGTATAAGAGAGGGATAGGGTTGGTTAGGCCTCAGAGATTCAGTCTAACAGTGCATAAGGGATGGTTTGATTTGAGTTTGATAGTCAGGATTTTGTATGGAGTGCCAAGCAAGTCAACACTGACAGGATAGAACTTAATGACCCACAATCATTACCTTTAGTGTAAGGTATATGGAATGCCACATGGGGCAAAAATTGTTTGAGCGAAACTTTACCTCTGTTTTCTGATTGACTATTTCTTTACACAGGTGACTGGCATTATGGGCACTACTGTGACGGAAACTATCGCCATGCCAATGGGAACGCCTACAAGTTTGGCCCCTATATGAACGGCAACACCCCACAGGGTCACGGAAGTGCCACGCCCTTCGGGGAGACACCCTTGCCCTCTGACCCACGACCTCTGTACACCATGCCACAGGTGGGTGTGGAACATTGCAGTTGCCTTAGCCATGTGTCATGTAGTGTAAATAAGGTAGAAATGAAGCAGTCTTGTCAGAGTTTGAAAGCTTAATGGTTGAATTATACCGTTCTTGTAAATCTCAATAGTTAGAGAACCTGACATTTCAATCCTAGCAGGACCTTTTGTCAAAGGCAAAGCCTGTTAGCATCGAAATGTCAGATGTTCTTACTTTTGAGATTGAAGTGAGCTTTTAAAGCAATATATTGTTTCCCCACTGACAGGACACTTTGGATGAGCCCACTTTCTTCAGTGGCCTTTCACCTCCGACCTCGCCCGTGGCCAACGGCCACGCCCCCGCCGCCCACGGCAACCTCCACCCGGCCCCGCCCGGCCACCCGCCGCCGAGCCACAACACCAACTCCAACCACAGCAGCGCCTCCAGCGAGCACCTGCACACCAACGGGAGCTGCCGCAGTCTGCGGGCAGGCTCGGACCGTGAGGGCGGCACCGCCCCGCCGATGGGCGTGGGTGGTGGCGGGGCGAGCTCCTACAGCACCGGGGACAGGCCCGTGTGCCCCAGCAGGCACCTCAAGGGCGACCGGAGCCGCAGGAGGAAGACGGATGCCGCAGCAGCGAGCAGAGAAGGTAAGCGATGCTCCTAACGGAGGAACTTGGCGGTTGGCTCTATTTGTTTCCTTTTTGGGGTTTTGTTTTTTTAATCCAAAACCAACCAGCTTCGGTCGGCCTTGACGGACAAGCGCTGGTGGGAAATCAAATAATCTCTCGAGTGCACAGACACACAGCATGAAAGCACGCACACCAACATTGATAGAACTTTCAGAAAACAAGCCTAGAACAGGCATGCAACTTGTCCGCGGATCCGCGGATTTCCGCGTTTTATTTAATTCGGCCATTAAAAAAAAAAAGTCATAAGTTGTCACAAACTACTCGGAATGCACCACAGAGCATCTAGAATCCAAAATTTTCCCGGGCCCTTAAGCAGGCCCCAAACCACACACCGTAAGGGCTTCGTGCTTCGCGCTCGCAGTTTCATTCGGACATTTTCCTCTTTTTTTGCAATTCAAGAGTTGCATGCCTGCTAGAAATATGCTTGGGTTCAATTTAAACTGTGCTACAAAACGGAGAGCTGCGGACTAAGACCTTACACAATTATGTCCTGCCTCCTGAGCCCCCTTCTCTGAAAGCTATCCAATGACATTGGCAGGAAGCCTATCCTTGCACTAATCGTGTCAGATCTCTGACCAAAACTCACCCTTTTGTCAAGAAGGCGTCCTGCCTTTGAGAAAGGTCCTGCTAGGATCAAAAACATTAGGCCCTCCTAATTTTTCAGAATTGCATGTTGGTTATAATTGTTAGTAAGCATTCTGAAAGTGGTCAAAAAAATTGAAAAAAAAATTGGGTTTTTAATCTTGCCTGAATCCTGATTCAATCATTCCTTTGCATTTTATATTTTTGTCAAGCAGACAATCAGGCAAAGCACTATAAATGCTGATTTGAGCTTGTGAAGGATAAACCTTTATTGAATATTTTGGTTATTTTTTGTTTTCAGCCACAGACAGCGACGTGGTTTCAGATGCGCCTTCCTCATCCAAGATCTCCTTCCCTCCCATCATAGCCCCAACAGCGCCCTCGCTTGGTAGCAATTCCTCAAGCTTGCAGCGTCTGCCAGCCGTGGAGCTGCTTGCAAAGCCTTCCAAGGGGTCACATGACTCGCTCCACCAATCACCAGAGGGCAGCTTGCGCCGAGGGGTCAAACATTCAGACATATAGCACTTTTTGACTACAGGGTGGATTTGATCTATTTACTGAGTAATTTAAAGCAAAACTTTACCTGCCCACCCCTGCAGACCAAACTGGATTCTCCCAATTACTGTCAAACAGTGGAGAGATCATTGTATTATGAGGGGTGTCTCCTTAAAAGTTGTCGTCAGGGTTTATGTTGTTATTTTTGTAAATATTATTAAACTGTATAAAAAGAATGTTACCCAGGCTGAAAGTGATATTTGAATCATGAGATTTATCCAGTGAGTATTATCCAATAGGGACTTTGTATCACTGGGGAAAATGTGTCGTTTTGTAATGTCCAATCAGAGGGACTGTTATATGGCTGGTTTGCCATCCCACCAATGACAAGGGAGCTTCTATGGTAATTGGGGACCATGTGATCAGAATATGTAAATACATGCAAATGAAGCAGGGTCATGTGCCAAAAGGCTGCGCATGGTATTCATCTTGCCCTTACTCAGTACCGAATCATGAATATTCATCTGATTTCAATATGCAAATTGACGTCATCTTCCAGCTATCCTTAACAGGGAATTGCAGCAACACGGCCACAGAATCATGCAGCTGTAATGAATATGCAAATCCTGCTATGATAAGAAACAGTTCAGTGCATATAAATATGTATCAGCTGTTATGAATATGCAAATCAAGCCACTCTTCCTGCTCAAAAAGTTTAATGCATATTAATATGTATTAGCTGTTTTGAATATGCAAATCACAGAACTCTTCCTACTGTCTCCCAAACATAATGCTTGTGCCTTAATTTTTTATTTGTTTTCATTTAATTTTTTTTATTTGGAATCTCAAGCACTCTCTTCAATGCACTATTGTTGTTTGGTTCTTTTAAACTTGCACCACAATCTGTTTGCTCGTTTTATTACATAAAAGTCCCTTTTTAAACATAGGATTGTTTTAAATTGATTTATATTGATAAATGTGGATAATTCTTCCTCAGTTGACAAGCTTAACACTGCCGTTAAATCTCACTTGCTCTTCCCTTGTTTTTAATTTATAATTGAGGAATTATTGTTGTACATTGTTCAAGGCTCTCTATGCAAATGTGCAGTGGGTGACTGCTTGATAAAAAGCATCAACAAATATTATTCAGATATCAGATCCATTATTTCCAATTCTTAACTGATATTTTCTCAAATTTTAGCACTTTTTTTGGCCCATTTTCAATTTCAGTGAAGTATTAAGGACATTTTTACGGTTTCCCCCAAAAAATATGATTCCATACAGATTTTTTTTGTTTTGGGTGTTTTGTATTTCCAAGGATTGACGATTTTACAAGGTTTCATATTTTGTTAAAAATGATCTTGTAATTGACTCTTATTGCCAGTATCAACACGCATTGTATGCTAAACATTTGATTTGCTTTTAGTTTAACAAAACAGGTGCTTTATTCAAACGCTATACGGCCAGTGGCATTTTTACCAAATATGGATGGGTCATGTGACCAGCTCTATTTTTTATGCTAAGAAAAAAAAGAAAAAGTAGGAATTAGACCAATGGGCTGATATGGGTTCCTTTTCTTCGTGGAGACAAAATTGCAGCTTACCGAACAATATTTGACCTTTTTTTTAAATAAGAAATTCTAGATTTACAGAAGTTAAGGTCACATTGGACACTATAGTCTCTTTGTATGCTAATTTATGTCAAAGGTCGCCCCATAGTCCATATATATTATTCATATATTTATGTATATAAGATAGAGGCAATACACTGTACAGTATCTAACTTCTCTCCTCTGTATTCAAACCTTCTATGTGGCGACTTTTATGTACAAACTTACCACGCCGTTTTGTTTTCTACTATTTATTTTCTGTCCACACTTAATACGGTGGGTGTACAAAACAAAGAACTTCCAACATCCGGTGAAGGTTGTGAATGAGAGTTGGGGTGTTTTTTTTTTAGAAAACTCTCGCGGTTGATTGGCGATTGTCTGGTCAGTGTTGTAGCACTAACTAGTGATTGTCTCCCTGTCTCTTCGTGGACTTTTTTTTCTTCTTCAAAGGATTAATGCTTTTTATCTGAAATACTTCTAAATGTGGTTATATGTGTCCGGAGATCTGTGTATTCGTGTTCTGTAGGCTCTGACTAGATTCTGATATCATTGTAATGAAATCCAACAGTTTTTGTCTGCAAATGATGTTGCATTGGTTTGTACTAAGTGGTTTTGGTTGCAAAATGTACTAGTGCTGTAACTCATACCCACTTTTTTTGTCCAGTTTGAAGACTCGTTCTGTAGTCTTGAGCAGCAAGTGTTAAGGATCAGTCGTACTGACAGGAATACACCAATTTCTTTATTGTACTTTATTTCTGTGAAGGGAGAGAGCGATTGCTTCTCCTTGTTAGTGTAGTGTGTCATGTACTACTAGGTGTGTGGTTTATGATACTAGCTCAGTACTGCAATGTCTACTAGTGAAGTAACTTATTGTGAAAGGTCGTCTGTGAAAGGTCATATGTGCAAAGATCATATGTGGAAAGGTCATGTGAGAAAGGTCATATTGTAAGGCAGTGTGTGCTTTGTTGTGGCACTAAGTAAGTACCGCTTTGGCTTCATCTTGTGCATGTATCAGCAATTCAAACACAGCCCAATTGAAAAGGGCCGCTTAAACGTGAATAACCGCTAAGCATGGAAATTCCCCCTTGATTATAACAAGTTTGTTGAACATATTTCATTTTGTACTCAACTTGTATTCAAGTATCGGTCACTTAGCTTAAAGCCCCTACACAACATTGGTCGAGGTCAAAGAATAGCATTCATGCGTTGTCTGGTGCATGAAATAGCACACCTGTGAAAATTTCAGCTCAATCCGCCAACCGAGTCTCGAGAAAATCGTGAAAACCGCTTCATTTGTTTATCGAAAATGCAGCATCCAACGCCGTACTGTTCCGAAAAAATAGTTTAGATCTCGGTGAGACGTAAATTATTTCTTTTACTCAATTCTCAGAAATATTTCAGTGAGAGGTTTCTACTATAACCGTCTTCAAACTGTATAAATTTCATGTAAATCTGTGAACATTTCTGTTCGATCTTACCAATGTTGTGTAGGGGCTTCAAAGTTACGAGTGGAACGTTGGCTTGCAAGCTGGTTTCATTGGGCGAGGGTTTCCATGCTTGGTGCTTAGGCAACTCTATGGCATTGCCCTAGGTGTTTTGGGCTCAAGTTCCAGCGTGGATTCAGGAAGTCATAATGTTAATGATCACCTCATTGGTGTTACAGCTAGTGAGACCTAGGGTGGCATGTAAAGTCGTGGTGAACTGAATGGACCTTCTCCTTGAATCTGCGCATGTCTGTGTGACCGTTTCCAGCTAGTACCTTCTGCTTCAAACTGCAACTTTGTGCTCAGTACCGTATGCATCCAGCAATCAGTATTCCTAAGTATTAATTAGATGTCTCGGCAGTTCCATGAGTTTGTGTCAAGCAGTCAGCTAAGCTCCGTGCTTTGGGTAACCGAGTTCTCTGGTTGGCCTTTGCCACAATGAAAGGCAGAAGCCAGCCAACATGACGAATAGCTAAGACACCGTTAGCATTTTTGTGACTTCAATTATACATGAAAAGGTCAACAACTTTCATGAATTTGATAATAATCTTTCTCGGGTTATCTCAAATCTTGATATTCCTGATGATCAGCATAACCTTGGTATTAAAATCCGATTATTTCGATATTTTGATATTGATCTTTTTCGATTTCCGTGCAGTTTTTGGAGTGACATCTTTACTGATAAAAAAAACATTCTTTGTGTGATTCTGTGGAGAACTTTGGACCTACAGAGTCACCAAAGAGTTGATTTAAGTTACAAGATGTCACTGCAAACTGTTCTCAAATTGCTACCGTCACCACGTGTAGCCTGCAATGTGATCCAATCTGGACCCTTACCACGATTTCGCCCATTGTTGTCTTCTGACAGTAATCCCCCCAGGTCATTCATTTGTACGTTGCTTATCTAACTGCCTGACGATCAGCAAACTGGCACTGAAAGGGAGGCGAATGAGAGTAATTGCCTGTGAGTGAACTAACTGCAAGCGCCACAATGTGGTGGAACGTGTTCGGCCTAAATGACGAAAAAAAAATAAGAAGGAAAAAAAAAATGAGCAATAACAGTGCCAACAACAATAACATTGACCATTATATGTACACAGATAGTCAGCAGATTAGGAGCCGTTTCTGTTGCGAGACAATATTTCATTACCTATTTTCATTGACTTTGTTCTGAAAGATCAATGTTAGCATTCACATTGTACGGATCCTTTATAGACATCCTGTCTGGGTACCTTTTGGAGGTCTGTTGTGGAAGATAATGATGTCTATATCAGTATACGTTATTACGGCTGTTTGGGTACGTTCTAATTACGTCATGCATTCGAGAGATCTGGTACCTCCTCTAGGCCAATTCAATGGACCTTTCCCATGAAATATGCAAATAAGAGCTGGCGCATGCGCTTTACTAAATTGGTGGGCAAACGAGTGCGCGTTGCGTGCAGGTTTCGAAATACGCGCTAGGAGACCGTCGCTGAATAGCCAATGACCGCACAGCCAATCTGTTAGTGAGAAGTAACGCGCGCACGCCCGTGGAAAACTGTGATTGGTTGGCAGCCCGCTTGCCCACCAATTTAGTTAAGCGCATGCGCTAGGTCCAATTTGCATATTTCATGGGAAAGGTCCATTGGAATACTGTTACACCGTTTTGTTTTCTAAAAACGGGCTTAGGCTTCGCCTCTGTTACGGAAAATCTACAAACAGATCGGAGACCCTACTTTGTTGAAGTTGTTGCGGGTAGTCTTTTTTTTTCAGAATGGAGTATTTTTCTCTAAAACCGAAGGCAGCAGTCTCCAGTTGTCATGCCGTGTACCTTAAAACGGCTGACTGAAGAAACGGAGACAAGAACGTAAGCCTTGACCCAAGCTGGGTTTTGGATAAAAAAATAGTCCTTGGATTATTTTTCACGTCCACGACTTGCCTTGCAATTCTGGTCGTAGAAGAGTTCGTGAATACTAGTTAGTGAGGCTATTAGATGGACGCATTCTGGCTGATTTACACTCGTTCTTCGGACGGTGCTGGGCGTGATTTTCACTGTTTCACTAAAACGTACGGGCGTGATGCAGACACCACAAAAAAGTGCTTTAAATGACATTGTTTTCAGTGTGAAAAGTACCAGTCATTTGTGACACTGAACTATGGGGAAAAAAGTTTCATGAAAACTTGGATCGCCATTTGGCGCATCGCTCTGAATAGAATGTTACCGCCAGTCCCCAGTCCCCGCCGACTAATAGTACTGACCAATCACAGGTCGCGACGCTCCGGGAAATGCGTGACGTCACGTAACTCCCACGGCTCGCACCGCCGCCATGTTTATTGGACGTGACTTCATGGCGGCCGAAATGAAAGTCGCTCCCAAACGGCGTGATTTGCTCTTTCGTGCTAGGCCCAACCATCACCCTCTGCCGTACACTTAGCTCCAAATGAGAAAAAGGAAGAGGTTAGTATAATACTGGCAGACGTGGGGATTTGGCTCGTAACGTGAAAGGAGGTTTTTACAGACGTTGAAAGTTTGTTGTTGTGATACGGGAGTTTTACACGTGCAGTTGGCATTATGTTTGTAATGTACGTGTACTCGTACTGTGTTTACAATACGTGTACCGTAGCAATTGGTGGTCAAATTGTCACGTGGTGATTTCACGCGTTGTTGCTATGGGCGGTGCTAAAAAAACTGCATATTCATTGTTTCTCGGCCCAAAAAAAAATTTGGCCTTTTTTTTAAGCCGTTTGGAATTTCAGTCATTGCGCGACCGAGTGTAAACCAGCCTCGAAATTGTCACAAGAATGCTTCCTGAACTTGAAGTAACTTCCAGAACCTCTCCCAATGTGCCCACGACTGTACGAGTGAACAAAAGAGTGCTAGTTCGTTTCACCACCATGCGTTTAATTCTTTCCCTTGTCATAAGAATGTCATTATTGTCATGACAACCAATTGAAATGTTAATTGATGAATTATAAAGAATAGTATTTGTAAATGAGTATGTTCAGAGATATCGGATATAAAAATGGTATGCTCCATTGATGTTCAAGAAATTGAAGTTGTGTGGATTTTTTTGTGTCCAATTATTCCGCTTTTAATTATCCACTTTTTCCATTATATTTGTTCATTACTCAGCTAAACTCAACAAAAAATATGAGTAACCCAAATATGATTCCCATGAGCTCATCAGAGGATTCTTCTTGGAAATTCCAGCGGAGATTTTATCATTTCCTTTGCCATTTGCTCAGAAGCTTCTAGGATTTTTACTAGTTTGGGGAAAAGTCCCCCTTTTTTAAATAATAATTTTTCTTTCCCATATTTACTCATAAAGTGGTTTCTCATAATATTATAATAATATTATTATCATTTGTAAATTAATCTGCTCATTCCAAACATGCTACACCACCAGACCCAGACATGCTACACAGTGCTAAGAAGATGAGTTATCGGGGATAGTAAATTTGGGGCCAAATTGATGAAAAACGATAATTGTTTTCGTTATTTGAAATTGTTAGCAAAAATCGTTTATGAACGTTTAACCTGAAACAGTTTTGTTTGCTTGTAAACTGTTATGGATACACTCAGTGGACCCCCACCTCTTGGGAACCAGTTACTTCATCAGTGGCCTTCAACCAGTTTCAAAGAAAGTTTCATTTGGTAAGTATTTTTTTTTTCTGACCACAAGTCAGAACTTTCATATTTGCTTCCAAATTACTCTAGAATGCAAGAGGCCTCCTAGGAAGAGGGTCGCATCTCAAAAAATGGGTTTTGACAAGTAAGGGCAAAAGTCAAGTGTTGGCAAGGCCAAGACAGAACGAAGGCCTGACCCCATCTGTTTCTTAAGACTATTCTCCGAGGACCTTGTCATATTGGGCTAACGAGATGTGACTAACAGTGACCTTAGCATTCCATAAATCCTTGTGGGAAAACATGACAGTGCATCAGGGTCCCACAAGAAAGTTTAACTATTGGTATTTGACAAGGTCTTTGAGGTTGTCTTTCAGTTTCCAGTATGCTTTCATAATTGTGGAGGACTGACACCATACCTTTCTTAATGTTTATGCAAATTTCATGCATTGAGCCCAAAACGAGGCTATAGGTGCTAGATTTCCAAGATGGCGGTAGATTCAAGGGACCTTAACGTTGCTCCTAAGATAACTTTCGGTTTTGTTGAAACATTTGTCAAGAAAAGATCCAAAAAGCTGCTGGGATCAACAACCTTGGAAATAATACGCCTATAGCCTCGCTTTCAGTTCAACGCATACAATTTGCATAAATATTCAGAAAAAGCCTATATCAGACAATAAGGTGACACAAAACAGCGGCCATAAATGCATATCAAATGTCATTTTATTCAGATAATAGTAGATTTGCATAGCTTTCAATACTTAGAGCATTTGTTGTGATGTTCCTAGACTGCTTATCTACGACCTTTTCTAATTAGTTACATGCAAAGTATAAATGTCATTGAAATAAATAGCCATATACATGTACATTTCTTAGTATTGTAAATCCCCCCAAATTAGTACAAACAGCCATATTCCCTATTTTTTAGTTTAGTACTTTGTGTATATTAGTGTGTAGTAAAGGTTTTCAATAATGGAATTCCTGCACTGCATCCATTCATTTCCAATGCAGGACTTGTCTTTGGGGTCCTCCCTAAGGCCACTAAACACAGGCCAGGCTACCAAATAGCTGACAGTATACCAAAACAATTGACAGTATACCAGAACATCTGACAGACTTCCAATTATTAATAGTTGACAAATACCAAAACTGTTGCCAGGCTACCAAAACAGTTGACAGTGTACCCAAACTGTTGCCAGGCTACCAAAACATTTGCCAGGTTACCAAAAACGTTACCAGGCTACCAAAACAGTTGCCAGGCTACCAAAACAGTTGCCAGGCTACCAAAAATGTTGCCAGGCTACTAAAACTATTGGCGGGCTTTCGAAGCAGTTGCCAGGCTACCATAGCCGCTAACAGACTTCTGAAATGCTTGTCAGTAGCAACTTATTAGGCCGCTAAAATGGTTGACAGGCTACCAAATCTGTCGACATGCTACCAAAATGGTTGCCAGTAGCAACCTGCCAGGTTGAAATGGTTGCTCTGCTACAAAAAACAGATGCCAGGCAGTCTGACTTTGTCGCAGCATTGGACGCCAAGATAAAATCTACAACACTAAAACCAAAAGCCATTTCAACAATGTCTGGGAGAAACTCACATATTCTATTGTGGCTATCTGATTAACATCGTTAAGGACAGACACTGGTTTTGTATACAAATTCTGACAAAGACAGTTCCTCTCAATATTTGCATTAGGTACCGGTACACGTCCTGCACAATATCATTCCTTTATGCACTTTAAGAGTGGATCCCAAAAAGCGTCACGTGATATCTTTTGTCTAGATGGACGGGATAATCTTACCCCATTAGACTATGTTGATACTCGCTAATTTAGCTTAAGAGTGAATACATCATTTAGCTTAAGAGTGAATACATCATACATCTTCCATACAGCTCACCTTTGGTTTAATAAAAAATATATAAAAATCTCTACTGAGCTAAATATATACATCATATTTTTTTAAATGCTTGCATTTTAGAAATGCAGTTAAAAAAAATGAAATTGTTACAATGATTTAAGTGCCACTTAACTTAAACTCACCACAGAAATTAAGCAAATAGACCATAGGTCCTCCAAGCTTAAACATGTTTGCTTCAATATATAAGGATGCTGTACAGGCTGATAGTTAATCCTATTTGCAATTTGCTAACTTCATAATTACTTGACATTTACTGTACAGGACAGATTAAAAGCCCCTACACAACATTGGTCGAGGTCAAAGAATAGCATCCATACGTCGTCTGATCCAACATATGCATGAAATATATAAATATATCCTGTGAAAATTTCAGCTCAATCCGCCCATCGAGTCTCGAGAAAAACGTGAAAACCGCTTTATTTGTTTCGCGAAAATGCAGCATTCAATCTCGGTGAGAGGTAAACAATTTCTTTTACTCTTTTCTCCCAAAATACAACATTTTAGGAAGAAATATTTCAGAGCAAGGTTTCTACGATAAAAATCTTTAAACTGTATAAGTTTCATGCAAATCTGTGATCATTTCTGTTTTTTCCAATGTTGTGCAGGGACTTTAAAGACCTTCACCCAAATGACAAAAATTTCAGTATTCATTTTGGTTGACCAAATGGGATCAGACAGGATCACAGCGAGAGAGAGAGAGAGAGAGAGAGAGAGAGAGAGAGAGAGAGAGAGAGAGAGAGAGAGAGAGAGAGAGAGAGAGAGAGAGAGAGTGAGAGAGAGAGAGAGAGAGAGAGAGAGAAACACAGCCAATCTCTTTCTGAGAAGGGTTCAAATAGAAAATGAAAACATTGAAACAAAAATAGACAGGATGGCGGTACACTATCTCAGCCGAGCATTCAATGAAAATGTCAAGAGTAGGTGAATACAGATTACTGATGTCTCTACATCGAACTCAGTTGATTACTTCCAACATTAATGTAAATTATCAATTTGTATTATTTATATACCTGTGCTAATCTAATCAGTTTCAGCAAAAAATACCTCGGCATGTATGATGATTTCCCTTACAAATATTTCTGAACGAGGACAGTTTGCAGACATAAAATGCACAGCAACCTCTGTCCAAAATGGTATTTAGAATGTACAGCAAAAGGCCCTGATAGCGGCCTATTAACGGTGGAATCTTATTAACAATGTACACATACCTGAAATTACACACCTAAACGTACTTTGCGTGAGGTTGTGTCCATAAACTTGTTCTCAGGGAAAGGAAATCTAAGAGGGGCATGAAAAAAACTTGAAAAATGATTCCATCAGCGGTTGAAAGGGCTTCTTTCTCAGCCAACAAAAAGTTCTCTTTTTCTTTTGTTTCTGTCCAAAATCCTAGGGCACAGGCAGGCAAGTTAGTGGGCATTTCCTAAGCACTTCAAGTCCAAAACAGCAATTTCTTTGATGGACACCTCAAACGCCCTATACAACATTGGTAAAGGTCAAAAGATTGCCACAGTTTGTGTGTTAAACCATTAAACATTCCAAACAAGAAATTCTGCCCTCACACTTCAACCGCACCAACCCGCCAGAACTACTACTCCTAAACCCTGACAATTGTTTGTATAAATTGTAGAATACAAAACGTGGCAAACCTAAATGACCCCCCCAAAAATGCAAATGTCATTCGTTTTTCACCCTGACCTTTTCAATTGTGCCTTTGAGAAAGGTCCTGCTGGGATTAAAATATCATACTGCATACATTTTTTTTTAAGATTAGCATATTCTTAGTCACTTCAACAAATAGGAATACTGTGTAATTGGTGTTTTAGTTGTTTTATCATTGTTAATTTCAAATTGCTTCTGACTGTGGCCCCCGGCCCCATCCCAGCAAAGACTAGTTGACTATTTGGGCAGACCACCATCTAAGGGCTGGAAGCTCAAATGGTAAGTGCGCAGGTATGCCAGACCAGGTCTGGAGTTCAAGGCCCAGGTCCAGTCCAAGTCTTCTAAAAATGTTCAAAAGTTCCCAGTCAATCTTTCCTTTATTTTTTACAAAGTTAGAGCTTGAGCATACGTCAGCAGATCAGGTTTTGGAAAAAAGACTGAAGAAATGATTATGAATACTGCATATGTAATACATACAGTATGAGCATGATTAACTGCTGAAGGCACGGTGCTGGTATATACATGTACACTGTACTCACTAGTACTTTAGTTGCACTATTACACAAGATGTTAGTTAACCCTGTTACTGCAGTAACCCAACATCCTACAACCGCATCAGCACTGTCGCGATGGTGATGAATGTCACGCTGGTTGCTAGGTCACCCAAGATAACAGAAGAACTGCTGCTATCGCCCGTGTCTGTGAGAGAGGGAACCAATAAGGAGGGAAATGTTACCAGGAATGCGGCTGTTCATCGTGGATTGGTTTCATGGCCAACTTCTTAGACTCCTACAACCAAGACCATTGACAATTCCTTATATCTGGCTAGGGCTAAGGCTAGGTCCCCATCACGCAAACCTGAAAATGCAGTTTGGATTTCAGGCTGAAATTAAAGGTTTGTTTTTCTTTTAACCAGAATCTGCGGTCTAAATGTTCTTTATCACAAATGACACTGTGTCAGAAATCAGTGGTGAATCAAAGTCACACCCCATGCCTACCATTAAGTCTTGTTTGTTTTTGTCTTCAGCAGACAATATTACAAAGCACTCAGAAATGTGTGCAATTTTGTTTACAATTCTTTATTTGTCGTATTATTAATTTTTTTTTTTCTATCTGATTTTCAATTTGTACCTTATTTTTTTATTGTTTTAAATGACTTACTTGCGTACAGATTAAATAGGAATCATATATTTATTTTCAATGATCCTTTTCCTGTAATTGGCAGTCCTTCAGCAGTTGGGTGTGGTAAAGAAAAAAATACTTTGCTAATAGACTGTTTAACTACTATGTCCATTAGGCTAAACCTTCATTAGATTGCACAAAATACACATACATGCAATTTCACAAACAGCTGAAGTTCTATTGGTAAGTGAGTACCTTTCTTTGAAATAAATTGAAAGTGAAATGTTTTAAACATCCAATAAACATTTCAATCTTACCTTGGGCGACTGCCTTGACAGCTATTTGAAAAGGGGTATTCCAAAGAGACAAAGAGAGAAAAGAAAGAAAAACAAGGAAATGAAAATCTTACAAAATTGTATAATCCCATTGGTTTCATACAGTAAGCTTACAAAATCATATCCATCTACCCTGTACCTGGATGTAGACTGTACATGTACATTTGTGGTATTATGTCGTGGTCAAGTCTTGGGCTTATTGTGGCCATGCTCGTCTCCGAAATGACCATACCAATTTCCTCAGAACTGATCAAGCTCTTCTCTCAATAAAAAGAAAACCAGAAAACTTTACATTATCTAGTTGTGGGCATATTGGACCAAATACTTTGGCTCTGATAATACAAACACAGTAACACAGAAATATGAAATGTTGTTACATGTTTATTACTTTGGGAAAAAATTGTTGTTCTCATCACCGCCATGATCCTCATTGCCATCCTCTTCTTCCTCATCTTCATTCACCTCATCATCATCCTCATCTTCATCATCGTAATCATCATCGCAATCCTGTTCAATCCCCTCCCTAAAGGCCGCCGCACACGAGAGCTATCTGCTGAGCAAAAATTATCTCGAGGTCGTTTGCTCAGCACGTACATGTAGCTCACGTGTGCGCTGAATTTTGGGTGAGATTTCTGCCTCAAGAGGCCGTGAGACCAATATCTATCCTGTTTGATTTTGTTCGCCTCTCGTGGATGAAAACTCATCGTGTGCGGCGACTTGAGCTACGTGCTGAGCCAAAAAAACATAGCAATGAAAGTGCACGCCCTATTCACATGGTTGCCAAAATCAAACAGGATAGATATTGGTCTCACAGCCTCTTGATGCTTGAGGAAAAAATCTCACCAAAAGTTCAGCACACACGGTGAGCTAAGTGCTGAGCTAATGACCTTGAGATAATTTTTGCTCAGCAGATAGCTCTCGTGTGCGGCGGCCTTAGAGCTGTCCCCTCCTGGGTCTTCCTGACACATCTCTCCCCTTTGATCCATCTGTAGCCAGCTCCCAAATCCACATCTTTCCCAACGCCTTGACCACAGTCTAACAACCTTGTCCATGGTCAACCACTTTACCTCTCCTTTAAGTGTTTGGTTCTAAAAAGAACCGGAGAAACTTGACGTTTCAAACAGTATGCTCTTCAGGAGACTAGTGCTACCGCAAACTCATTTCTTTTTCTGTTACTCTCATCATGAAGACCTTCCAATTGGACTCTTCATATTCCCGTTCATGCCTTCCTCCGTCATCAACTCACCTTCCAATCTTATCCGTCTCTCATCCCCTCCCAGAATGTTCTCAAAGCGGCAGGAATATTCGCCTGTGTTGTCCTTGTCGACTGTGTTGACAATCAGGGTGGCGACAGAGGTCTCCTTGTAGGGATCTATGTCAGTCTCCAGCTCCACACTCATCTGGTAGCCATCGGATGGCCTGCATGGATAGAAGCAAGGACCACAGGTTAGAAGCTAATGATTAACCGTTTGCATCATTGAATCAAAACAAATACAAGAAAAACCGACTGCGAAGTAAATAACAAAAAAACTGGGCCTGACGTTTCGATCCTAGCAGGACCTTTCTCAAAGGCAGGCAGAGAAAGGTCCTATCGAAACGTCAGGCCCACTAAATTTTGAGATTTGATTTTTGGTCCTTTTAATCAGTAAGCAGTTTGCAACATGTTTGTATATCACTAAAAAAAAACTGTTGCAAACTGCTGACAGACTAAAATGATCTGCAATCCATAAACTTCAAAAGTTAGACAACCTGACGTTTCGATCCTGGCAGGACCTTTCTCAAAGGCAGAGAAAGGTCCTGCTAGGATCGAAAGGTCAGGCCCACTAAATTTTGATACTTGCATTTTGGTAATTTTAGTCAGTAAGCAGTTTTGTATATCAATAGTCAGGCCCACTAAATTTTGAGATTTGATTTTCGGTAATATTAATCAGTAAGCAGTTGGCAACTTGTTTGTATATCACTAAAAAAAACTGTTGCAAACTGCTGACAGACTAAAATGATCTGCAATCCATAAACTTCAATAGTCAGGCAGCCTGACGTTTCGATCCTGGCTGGACATTTCTTAAACGCAAAGGCTTTCATCCGGCCCTCTTACATCTGAGAAAAACTGACAGGAAATTGTGTATGTTTTCTAATAACCCTTCTTTTGTGTTCAATCCTCCACTTCTTTCTCTAATTCTGTCCCTTTCCTTTTTCCCCCACTGCTAGCTAATCCTTTCAATTTAGTGAGCACTGCAGAGCAAATACGGAACAGGAAAACAAAAAAAGTGAAGTTCCAGCATCTCGGTGGTCAAGTGGGTAAGTCATGGGTTTGAATCCTTTCCGAGCTGCCTGTATTGCTCGAGGTAAAAATTATTGGTTTATGCATTCTGCGCTGGTTGCTACAGCTTGTATATGTGACCCGGCACAGCGACATGAGGAATATCCCACCAAGACACTTTTCGAGTAAACAATGCCTGAAGTCAAAATATCTTCTCAATTCGATAAAAAAAAGTTTTTTTTTTTTTTTTTCCGGAAAGTTAATGTATTGGAGGATATTATGTCCAAAGATTTTTTTTCCGAAATCCGTCTCTAAATGTTGAAAAAAAACAAGGATTTCGGGGAGCGTTTGTGTACTGTTTTTATGAAAATGTAAAGTTCCTGCCTTTTTGAATGGCCGCTTTCGAGGAGTTAGAATGACGGTGCTATATTGTGTCTGGTACCAAATGAATGAGCGAAGTCCCCTTGTACTATTTACAACAAAGTTCACAGGGAAATAATTTTGAAATTATTTGAAAGCTAATGGTATACTCTTTCACATCATTAGAAAATCTCAAAATCTCAAAACTGGGGGTTATTCCTCATTATGCTGTGCCGGGTCAAATATGCAAACAAATTGAGTATGGAGTGTTTGCTTTTGATGTATGACAGAATCAAAATGATAATTCAAGTGGGAAATTGCACAAAGCGGAAAAACACGGAGCACACAGCACTATTACAACCCTCACAGAGTTGCTCCTTGACTACTGCCTTTGTACTTTGGTACTTACATGACAAGGCGATCATTGCGTCTCCATATGACTCTGTCCACACTCGTCACAGCTGGGTAGGCCTCGCCTTTGCATCGTAGGTAAGCGCGTTCACCCATCTGCACAGTTACCCTGTCCTGAACTGCTTTGACCATCGGAGAATCTGAAAGATCAAGACCGCCTATCATAAACACTCCAGGTGCATTGTAATACAAGGGAAGGTTGAAGGGAAGAGGAAGAGGGGGAAACGCACCAATTGGTAAAACGTAACTCAGTGTAGATGTATGTATGCACTGTGCACACATAATTTTTGCCAGCTCGGTTACTTTAACCTTTTTTAACTATCGTTAATTGACTAATTCAAAAGTCCAAAAGAGAACGACGGTCAAATAAGACTATTGGAAATTCAACCATTGTCTCGGTTGAATGCCCAAGACAACATTGGTAAATGTCCAAAGATTGCCACAGTTTGTGCGTCAAACATCCCCAAAAAGCAATCCTGTAAAGGTTTTACCTCAAATGGTGATCTGAGAAAGTAGAAAAAGGTAAAAAACGGTCACGTTTTTTTGCACCATTCTGTAGTGTAAGAAATAGTTCATGACATGCGAGTAATAAACTTTTTGTCGATGTTTGAGTGAAGATTTCTAGGGAAGTTCAGCATCCCAGACCGTAAGATTTCAACATGAGATTTATATCATGACCATCTATAAACTGTGTAAATTAGAAGGAAATCTGTGGACATCGATGATTTCCGATCTTCCCAATGTTGTATTGGGCCTTTAAGTTTTAGTCCAGTGGAAACGCGGCTCCAGACACAATTGACTCACATTCCATCTGCAAGAAGACAGCTGCAGTGACAGTATCACCGATGCCATTGGTAACGAAGCACTGGTAGAGGCCACGCCACGACCTGCCAATGCTGTTGATGACCAGCGGGTTACCGGTGATGTAATCGACGCCTGTTGGCAGCGTGCCAAACGGCCGCTGACGTGTCCACGTGACGGAAGGATCCGGGCTACCGGTGGCATTGCACCAAAGGTAGACGGTGGAGCCCAGTGTGGGCATCATGTCTGCAGTCATGGAGGTGATGACTGGGGATGCTATGGGGAGCCAAAAGAGATAATAAATAGATGAAACGTTGCTGGAAGTTAATTGGGCATGGAAAGGTCATGTCTGCAGTCATGGAGGTAATGACTGGGGATGCTATGGGGAGCCAAAAGAGACAATAAATAGATGAAACGTTGCTGGAAGTTAATTGGGCATGGAAAGGTCATGTCTGCAGTCATGGAGGTAATGACTGGGGATGCTATGGGGAGCCAAAAGAGACAATAAATAGATGAAACGTTGCTGGAAGTTAATTGGGCATGGAAAGGTCATGTCTGCAGTCATGGAGTTAATGACTGGGGATGCTATGGGGAGCCAAAAGAGACAATGAATAGATGAAAAATTGCTGGAAGTTAATTGGGCATGGAAAGGTCATGTCTGCAGTCATGGAGGTAATGACTGGGGATGCTATGGGGAGCCAAAAGAGACAATAAATAGTTGAAACGTTGCTGGAAGTTAATTAGTAATGGAAAGGTCATGTCTGTTGTCATGGAGGTGATGACTGGGGATGCTATGGGGAGCCAAAAAAGACAATAAATAGATGAAACATTGGTCATGTCTGTTGTCATGGAGGTAATGACTGGGGATGCTATGGGGAGCCAAAAGAGACAATGAATAGATGAAACGTTGCTGGAAGTTAATTGGGCATGGAAAGGTCATGTCTGCAGTCATGGAGGTAATGACTGGGGATGCTATGGGGAGCCAAAAGAGACAATGAATAGATAAAACACTGCTGGAAGTTAATTAGTCATGGAAAGGTCATGTCTGTTGTCATGGAGATGATGACTGGGGATGCTATGGGGAGCCAAAAAAGACAATAGATGAAACATTGCTTGAAGTTCATTGGGCATGGAAAGGTCATGTCTGTTGTAATGGAGTTGATGACTGGTGATGCAATGGGGAGCCAATGAGGCAACAAGCACAGTTTTTTTTTTCAAAACAGGTTATAATCTTCAAAGCCCATGGCATTCTAAGCCGAAGTTCTCTCATTTCCATGCATGAATGGATGAAAGAAATGGAGAGTCTGGGAGGTTTACATGTTTATTTTCCAATTGCACACCTCACACATTTTATGGGTGAATATTTGCTGCATGACTTCCCTTTTAGCTTTGGAGCTCTGTACATACAAATACATGTACATGTAGCATGCCAGGTCATTATGTACGGTACAGTGTACATGGCACAAATACAGTATTATGCAAGTCAAAGCATGGAGCTATAAATACAGTAGGTCAAAGTTATGCAGTAATGCATGTACATGTACATGTAGGCCTGCCTGTAGCCCTGTACAGTAGTTCATACAAGTACCACGTGAATCTGTGAGAACCGCAAAAACTACCGGTATATGGTTTATATATAGGCAGTTAGGCACAGATTTTTACCACAAGATACGGGCTGAAAGCAAAACTGTCCTCCATCTGTCCATCCATGTAGGCATTTTGAGCTCATGCTTTTTGTTTAAAGCCCCTGCGCAATATTGGTCTTGTTTAAAGAATAAGATCCATACATTATCTGATCCAACATACATGTATTCATGAAATAGCACACAGGTCTGTGAAAATTTCAGCTCAATCTGCCAACCGAGTCTCGAGAAAATCGTGAAAACAGCATTCAACGCCGTACTGTTCCGAAAAAAGTTTTAAAAAAATCTCGGTGAGACGTAAAAGATTTTTTTTTTCTCTTTTCTCCCAGAATACAACATTTTAGGCAGAAATATTTCAGTGCAAGGTTTCTACTAGATAACCATCTTCAAACTGTATAAGTTTCATGTAAATCTGTGAACATTTCTTTTCTTCACATCTTTTTTTTTTCCGATCTAACCAATGTGGTGTACCTAGAGGGCTTTAACACCATTTTGTCAACCTGCAACCATGACAACACTCCATGGTATGGCTCTGACAGGAAATACATCATGGTCATGGTATTAATTTTGAAGATGTACATGTAGGCCCCCTACATTGTAAATGTAGGCTACATGTACATGTGTACAATGTACATGAACATAATTATACAGCAATGTACAAGTACTGTACATGTACTGTACGGGTAGGTTTACCCTCTGTACGGGTAGGTTTACCTAGTACTCTAAATACCAGTTTTACAACTTAACTGTAAACTATGCACGACGTATACATGTACAATGTACATGTATTTTCACTTCAGGCTTTCAGACAAAGCTTAGGCTGACAATCCATTAAAGAAATAAGGATTGGAGTAAAATACTATTTAAAGATTAACTCTTCGGTCAGCTCCCTATGTACAGACTTGTACAGGTCTACCCTGTACCATGGAGGACAGTGGCAATCCTTTGACAATAGGGTTGGACTTGCATTGATGTTCATTGTTCAGCCTCAGGCTTTTCTTACTGGGTCTAATCTTTGGGGGATTGCTCAGGAGTTTTGTACTGGATGGTAAACATCAACCCTGGTTTGTGCTGACAAGTATCCTAAGACAACTGTATGATATCCCTGTGGCAAGTTCAACTTTCCTGAACCAGGCTTGGAAATGCATCCCTACGATGAGATACTATTACTACAGGAACTTTCCCCAGGATGAGACCTCTGCTATGGAGATGGCTCAAAAGTCAGCACCATCACTCTCCCCAGGGGCGATATTTGAGGAGTATGGGTCCTTGCAGGGTTGATTTACAGTCCTTGAACAGTCTTAGTTACTAAATGAATGATGACAGAAGAAGGGCTGCTTATGACTGCTTTGATCGAGTTGGCTGCAGTGAGGTTTATGCACAAAGTTCCAAAGTTCTAAGCTTTTCTATCAAAATTCAGGAGGGTGAGGGCCTGACGTTTCGATCCTAGCAGGGCCGTTCTCAAAGCCTTTGAGAACGGTCATGCAAGGATTGTCAGTGAGCAGTTTGGAACATTTGTTATTTTGTTTGCATTTGCCCAGGGTTTTATTTGTTTGAAAATGATACACAAAAATGTGGCAAACTGCTTACTGACTGAAATTACCAAAATGCAAATCTCAAAATTTAGTGGGCCTGACGTTTCGATCCGAGCAGGACCTTTCTCAAAGGCAGAGAGTTTGAAAATGGTTTTAATTAGTGAAACTTCTGATTCACCTTCTCAGATATATGCAGGCCAGAAGTGCCTCTTGTTGTAATGCACTATTAATCAAAAGAGGTGTTACATCTTCAATTCAGTATGTAGACACGATGGAACTTTGTGTGGATATTTTCTAAAATGTCTTCTTAAATTGTATTCACTTTCTTAACTTCTCCTTTTCATCCTTTCCTCAGTTAATCCAGGCCTATACTATTAATAGTCACCCATGCCTTTCTTCTCACGATTCATGTACACAGGAGGCTATCTACCAGCTTAACTAAGATTTGATCCCTCTCACACTCTGTCACTGTGTGCACCTTACTTCCATCTCAGTGATCTCACCATGGTCTTTCTACCAGCTTCCCTCCTTTCATCCCTTCCCTACTGCTTCCCCATCCCATTGATCTCACCCTGTTTTTTCAACAAGGTTTCCTCCTTTGTCCATCTTCTATTAGGGCCTACACATCTCTTCTGAGTTCTGACCTCTTGAGGACAGAGTACCATCAATGTATACTGTTCCAAGCGTTAAGTACCGGTAGTAAATTGGTTCTCTTCACCCCACATTCTCAAAAGGTATATTCTAACTTGGTCACCCCAAACCACCCATAACTTGCTGCATGTAGGCCTATCTGGACCATGAATAGGAGGAATAGCCTGACATAGTCTGTATATCAGTAGGGCCTACATGTACATACTCTGCCTTCCTATGTTTTTTGTCCATTCTTCTTGCGAGAAAGGTTGGTTCTGCTGGTGCTACACGTGTACATGTACGTGTAGGTTCTCACCAAACCCTCTTGTTTTTGTTTTTTTAAGTTGATAGGCCTAATGTTTGCCATCTAAAAGTCAGTAACAATAATGTCATTGGACAGTAATGAATTCAATGATGCTGAACATTACCGCCCAAAATCTAAAATTTCTAAAACAAATTTGCTTGATATCAGCAGTGTACTGTCCATACACATACCGGTATTCAAAGGCAACTAGAGTACATTTTGTACAGTACATGTTTATCCTTAAAATTCTAGTGACAGTATAGTGTATGTGCACCTCCTTGTATACTTACGTGTGTATATTGTACTGTACACAATATAAATCTTACAATCTGAGACATGACATTACTACAAGTCCGAACGGATGTACCCCTACTACATGTATGTACTACGTGCAGTTTAGTTATACACTTGTGAGCTGAACGATGGTGTTCTGCCAGGCTTTTGGATGTCAAAATACCAGCGGGAAAAGGCTGGGGAAATCTTTCCATGGAGTTCCCAACAAGGACAAGAGATCTGAGTTGTTTAGGAAGTGGTCTGCGGCCATCAAAGTTGAGAAATGTCTCAAAGTATACAGTTGAAATGATGTGAGTTGTAGCATGGTGATTGCGTATAGTCTCCATCTAGTCTCGACTTTGAAAAATTTCTCAAATTTGATGGCCGCAGCCCACTTCCTATACAACTCAGGTCTCTTGCCCTTGTTGAGAACTGCATGGAAAGATTTCACCAGCTTTTTCCCGCTGTCATTTTGACATCCAATATCCTGGCAGTACACCATCGTTCAGCTCGCGAGTGTATAACTGCACGCAGTATACCGGTAAACATGTAGTAGGGGGTACATGTACACAACATAGTAGGGGAACATCCGTCCAGGCCCATGCGGGAGTTTTCCGTTGCGATGTCATACCCCCCGCAGTGATTGGCGGACCATTCGACGCGAATTCGACCACCGAATTCCATGATTTTTTTCTCTTTATGAAACTCATAAGTGAGTAGCACATAGGTAAATGTAGATTGTTTTTAACACCCAATCAGACAAACCAACATTTTTCTCTGGGTTTCATTCCCCTTTAAGGCAACCCCTATGCCACGGGAATAAGTGTAAATCACTGAGACATGCACACATGCACATGGACACGTACTTACCAAGAACCTCAAGGAACATGTCTTGCACAATCACTCTGGGGATCTGGACTTTACACTCCCACTTGCCCTGATCCTCGATCTGTGCCTGAACAATGCGTAGTTTCCAGTGGCCGTACACACTGGTGTCCAGTTGGTAGTTGCCATCGGGGTTGGGTCTGGCTAGCGACTCCCCGACGGCCACCGCCTCTCCGTCGTGGTAGATGAAGAACAAGAAATTGCTGCTAGGAATGTTCTGGATGGCGCAGTCGATGACGACCTCATCCCCCTGGTACACACGCTGGTCTAGCAGGGGTGTTATGGTGATTGCATCGACCACTGCATTGGGAAGAAGTGAATTCAGAAGAGAAAACACGTCAGGGCCGGGTACTGGGTAGCTCAGGTGGTAGAGCGCTGTTACAGTACCAGTACATGAAAGTAGAGGCCTACATAGCTGGTTTGAATTCAGACCAAGTTATATCTCTAACTAATTTGATCAGTGATCATCTCTTCTGATTTCTTCCATTCTACATGAAAAGAACTCACAATGAACACAAGTTACTCTCCATGCTTCCTTCTAGCCAACATTTACCGGTAACTTGTTTATGCACATATAAAAGTATCATTTATACTTGTACGGGCAAAATGTTGCCATCACATGTACGGTATGTTCTGAACATGTTGGGTGTGTTTTTTGTTTTGGGGTGTTTTGCCTTGGAGACGTTTTTTTATTTGTTTATTTTTTTTAAACGGTGAAGATTTAATCAACTTGCATGTAAATCTGAGTTTGGTAAAATGTACATGCAGTGTCTGATGCTGTCGCCAAACAGATTTTTTTTATATCAAATTGCCAAGTCATGTCAGTTTTCAAACAAAATCAATCCCATCTGCCTGACGTTGTCTACCCAAAAATTAAATGCAAATAATATTATATATTATATATAGTATACATGATGGGAAACATCAATCATGGTCAATACAGCCTACAGGTGTATTATTAGAGCCGAAAGTAAATGAGGATCATGTATGTGTGTACCAAGCTATATTTTTTACGTGTGCAGTAGACATGGTAGAGCAGGCCCTCATTCAACAACCTTTATTAAAAATTCCCGTGACTGTAGGAAAAGTTGCAATATCATCCACTGCACACATGACATGATATTGTAATAGTACACAATGTAGTGACCGCACCACCGGCTATTATGTGATACCCACAGCTTTGAATGTACAGTACATGTAAATGTAATGTACATGTACATGTACACTACATACAAATTCCATTTCTAGTCCACCAAGTAACCGCCACCATGTCCACCAGCTGGGTGGTCCAGTGGTTAAAATGTCCACACAAGAAAGCAGGAGTTACAGGTTATAATTCCACCTTTGCATGAGGGTGGAAATATAAATCACTGAAATCAGTCTCCTGACAATGGGGTCAGACTACATCTGCAAATCTGCACAATCAATCAATCAATCAATCAAACATAGCTTTATTTTCCACATAAAAATATAATACACTGCCAGAAACATTGAGTTATCGGCTCTTTTTAAAGCCACACTTCATCTCAAAAACGTACCAGATAATATGTATGTATGTAACAAGGAGGTATTACTAAATACTTTTACTAGGCAAGCTACCACCTTGGTATGTACGCTGGCATTAGGCCTAAGCCTAAGGTAATGGTTTAGCCAGTGGTTTGGCCTGAGTGATATTATTTGCTGACAGTTTAGATCTATGTTCAGATAAAACCTAGTCCAAGTAACTTGGACCCTTACATTACAATCGCCCTTTGCATTTAAAGGTTTTTGAGGGGGTCGACCCCCTCAAACTTAAAAAAAAAAGAGGCGATTGTAAGGGTCCAAGTCACTCGTACTTAGTTGATTTTGTACACACCGCCCCGTAACCCTCAGGTCTGCTACCCTCGGGAGGATGAGGGTTACGGTTACCGCAACCATACCGCAACTAACTCGTATTACGCAGTGGCTGTGTTTACGGCAGTCATCCCTGTGGTTCCCCGACTTAACAGTATTTGTCAGGATGTTTAGCTCCTGGAACCAGACTATTAACGAATAGTCTGGTTCAACCATGGAGGAATAAGAAGTCTCTTCTTATTCCTCCATGTTTCAAGTGAGGGAACCACACGGTCGACTGTCGTAATAATAGCCACTGCATATTAAATCATTGGTGCTGTTGAGCTGAAGAAACTGAAATTGAACGTTAATTTAGATGAGCTGACATTTTGATGAAAGCAGGTAATGAGGTAGATCGACCTACAGTAGGCTATAATAGTTTAGAAAACCCTGCATGCAGAGTGCTGGTGTCGAAACGTCAGGCCCACTGAATATGCATTTTATTTTGAACGTCGGTAACCTTTTTTTTTGTACTGCTCGGTTTTGTATTTTATGTACCCGGAAAAGCACATTCACATTGTCATAGACAATAATTGTTACCACAATCTGATAAACACCTGTACGTACTCCTTATTCCTCTAATATTACATTACCAATATTTCAACATTTAGGGGAACCACCCTCCCACTCCAAAAAACCGACAACAATTCTGCCCGGAAACTCCCGCATCACCACCATGACCATGTACACATCTGACGCGTAGTCCATTGTCCAGACAGTCAATCGGACCGCCCATGGATGCGCGATGAATGGAGGCGACAACTGTTAGAATTTGAAAAACTCACCGTTTGTCGAAGCCCAGATCAGGCACAAAGCCAGAATTTCTGTAATTTTCAGCATGGACCGCATCGTGTACAACTACAAGGCTGGGTGGTGTGCAACGGGCCACCGCTAGTTGTCGATCATAGGCTGCAGTGTCAGGAGTTTCGGCAAATGATGTACCGGTAGCTAGTCGTCTTAACCCACTTTGGGTTGTTTACAAGCGGACAGGTGTATTCAGTAGCAGGGTACACAACGCAATGAGTTATCGTTACACGCTATATATACCGCATTACACAGTGACCCTTGGTCGAGTACGGAGTCCTGTAAATGCCATCCGCCTCGTTGACCTTGGGGAAGATTGATTTGGCGAAATAACCGGAATGCGCTTACTGTCTGCTATCAGTCGTCAAAATGTTTCAGACTTCTAACGGACTCCTTTCAAGTTGTTTCGGAGTTCAAATAAACCGCTGCTCAGATTTAAGCAAAGATTATTATGATGATAGTAGTTTTTGTATGATACATAGGCCTGAGCCATGGCCTAAGGGTATCACGTTTTAGAGCGAGTATATAACTCCCGAAATAATCAGTAGGGTAGAATAAACAGAGCGATTTCACAAGGCATAAGTTCGAAAAGGAAATGCGGTTGAGGCTGATGTGACCATAATGTACCGTATTTCCAAAACAACTGTCATTCAAAAAGTTAATGGCATATGTGAAGCACCGCACATGGGCGTTACCTACCCCCTCCCGACTTTCTGACAGCGAAGGGTTCATTCAGGGGGCATGTCCCTAGACTCTGAGATGGGCAGCGTTCCAAAACCACTGAGGCTTGTCCACGGCTTGGAATGTGCTCCCAGAAGGCTTACTTCATCCATGGAGGAAGCATTATTATTATTAAATTCATTTTTAAAGCGCAAATTCCAATAACTTATGCATTTTCAAAATGCGCTGGACAGATACAATAAAATAACAATAAAACAAAAGTAGCAATAATTAAGCTAATTAAATGCACATATACTGAAACATAACAATTAAATAAATACACACAAATAGAAAGGCATTCAGCATCGTAATGAATGACGTCTGGAGTCTTAAGAAATCAAGTATAAAGTGGAAGCTATAGCTTTGCGGTGACACGTACCATAGTCGACAATTAACTAGCAACAATGGCAAAAGGCTATTAACCTCGACTCGTCAATATTTAATTTTTTGACCCAACATTTATGTTTTCAGATGCACGGTGCACGTCTCTTCGAGAAAGAGTAGAGCCGGGAACTCAACGTTTCGAGTAGTGTGTACTCTCGATCTTAATTGACCTTCCGTTTTGTAATTTCCATCATGATAATGTCGTGGGTGAATAACAGACACCATCATTATTTTTTTTTGATACGCCGGATGGGTTTATTCGCAAGAGAAGTGGAAACACCACCAAAAACAAACCCCAAAACAAACCCAAAACAGACCCTGCATAGAGAAGTGGAAAAATCAATATTCTAAGAGTTGATAGAAAATGTGTGAACAATAAAAATGCAAGATAAAATACTCGAATATCAGAGTCTAGAATGTGGCGTCCTTAACCACCTCAAAGTAAGCAATACTATGAAGCCTCCAACCTGCTTTGCACTCCACATAAAAAGCGAAGGGGTGAATGAGTAGTCGAGACTCGGGAGTCCATTTTGGAAATTGCTTATCAATTATTGTCGGGGAATAATTGCATCTGAGTATGCAGGGTAGTACGGGCTTGCTTAGGTTTCAACTCGGCTGGATTTCAGACCTGAAAAGGCACGTGAGTGCAAACCCGAGTGTGGGGCATACCAAACCTGCCTGCCGCTTACTTGGCTGGAATGATGTATGTCGGTGGTTGTGTCGAATTATGTCTTGAATTGTTATGGTATACCGTACTATAGTCATTTTACTATAAAACTGTAACACTAGGGAATATATAATGGGAATTCCGGTAGTGTTTCAAAATCATGCTGGCTACAAATGTAATAACTCTTGTCCCGGTCTTGGAATGTTTGATCAAACTACTTCATCGTAGTCAATGAAGTCGAGACGAAGACGCCTATTATACTCTTCACATAAGCACCGTGCAGCTACAAGTATAGGCGTTAGCCACCCCATGCCGACTCGTCTCACTGTGAAGGAAGGGGTCATTCCGAGGGCACATCCCTAGACTCAGTTGGATATGGGCCAGTTCTCGACATTTCTGTGAAACCGCAATTTCATCAAAATTATCGCTTCTTCTTTGTTTTGTGTTTTTGTTGTGTGTGTTTTTTTCTTTATCATCGTCCAAATCCCTGAAAAGGTTTTTTTCTTCCAAAAACCAGACTCAGTCAAATTACCATGGGGGGGGGGGGGCTGAAAAACATCGATGTATGTTCACGGATTTCATTCTTTTTCATAAAATATGGGACCTAGTAGTCATTGTACCACGATCTCAGTTTTTGTCATTTCAAGGAACGGGTGTTTATAATATAGTTGGGGCTTTAATTACATCGTTATTTCCCATAACAGCAATTTTAATTGATTTGGTTTTTTTTTTTTTTACATAAAGTTGGATTAAACTATTACATTAACTAGTCTTGTTCCCAAACCAACAAATTCTCACTATTATGGTTTTGAAAATAAAATTAGGCCTAAGCGTCAAAATCACGAGTCACTTAATTCGTGAAAATTTGTCTTCTTTCACTTCTTACACGCGAATTTTAACTTTTCTCTGCTTCATCATACGCGCGAACGGCGAACTATACTTTGTGAAATTCAAATCTTCAGGTTAATTCAAGAAACGGAAATGTTGATTTATTATACATGACTGATAGTGACTATATAATTATCTCTTGTGCGCATGTACGGTACGTGCTAGTCGCCGCTATAGAATATTATTGTTTCCTCAGAATATTTTGTAGATTCTGATGACGAAAATTGAAATGTTCAAATTGATTTCTAACGGTTGAGCTTCACGAATTTTGTGGACTGCACACTGATGGATATGGTGCACGCGACTCGTGCTGTGTTTTCCACATACCAGCGACCTACAATGACCACAGGGTGGCTGTAGCGAACTTGAAGGTCGACTTCAGATCTATAGGCTCCCTAATAAGTTGAAACCACGCCAGCGTTACACATGTACTGTATAAAACTGCACCAAGACCTTGGCCCGTAGTAGGCCTATACAGGTCAGGTCAACGAACTGTGCCCGCTGCAGAAAACGCTGACATTGTCAACTTCGTTATCGCTCACTTAGGCCCTGTTCACTAGCAAAGTTCCATCTCAGTAATCATTATTCGTGTCTGCTATCCAGACGCAGAACATAATCATACAAGGTTGAAGTTAAGTTGGACTAGTCGATCATTCAAAATGGAGTACCATAGGCCTCAGGGCCTATTATCTTCGAAATGACTCCAAAAGCCTCCCGTTTTCATGCCTTGAATGAGAATTAGAGAGATACGGAGAAAATTAACATTGGTTCATTTCAGTCATTCTTCATTTTTGCCTGTATACACAGGCGTGGTTCTACAGGGGAGTGGGGCTCTGGGGGCTTAAGCCCCTCCCCCACCAATTATATCCGAACCCCTCAAAAATGGTGCATGTTATTATTTTATGAGAGACTGTGAAGCCCATTCTCTCCACGCCCCGGCCGTAACCCCCCCCCCCCCGATCCCTGTACATTGTTATTATGAAATACAAATAGTAACCTCGATATTCTATTTTCCTGACAGCTTGTCTACCATTTAATTGGAAGCGGATGTTCTGAACGCTAGCCGAACGCAGAGCTTGAGGCACAAAGGTGCTTCAAAAAAGACCGCCAGAAATCGGGTTGCTATTAAAGCAAGGCATCTTGCGCACATGCGTGTTGGTGCTCGACCCCGGAACTTTTTAGGTGGAAGTCGTCTGACGCGCACACGCGCGCGTCCGTGCACGCGCCCAATTTGAAACCTTCACCATTCACTTGAGTAGCTAGCTGCTGGAAAAAAAACTTTAAAGGTTCAGTTTGCACGGATGGGAACATTTGCCTATTCTCAGGAATGCGAGACGAAGGCACTGGCGAAAAAAAGGGAAATTGACGGACGAAGTCGTGGCATAAACTGGCGAGAAAAGGAGACGGTACAACTAAGCTGGTAATAGGCCTATTATTATTAGGTAAGTGACTGTCAGTGTAAACCACCTTTGCCTAATCCCATACTAGGCCTACTCCGTTTCATAGCATGCACGATTGGTCGAGTCTTAATCCCACAATTTCCATCAATATCCAACAATTCCCAGCCGGGGAAAATGAAGAATATCGACAACACTGAAGATAGAGGTTAAGGGTGATTCCTCGTGGCGAAAGATACCCGCATTTGACTCTTATCAGCAAATGGGTAGGACACCCAATCGACCTACAATGTTGCTTTTTTGTTTAATGCACAATCGCCCAAAGCAAAGCTGAAAAGCCACTCAAGGTTAAGAGCTAGAGAAATAAGGAGATCGAGAGGGACAGGAAGGCCGGAGATAGGAATTAACATTCCTTTTACATAGGGCTATAACCTCTTTGCTTCAAAGATCGAAGCATGAGTTTGTCCAACGGAACCATTTCATAGATCTACCAAAACACAACAATTTGATCAAGGTATTAAAAAAAAAATCCTTTTTTAAAATGAAATCATCATTTATTCAATCAATTTAATTCACAATGAGCACTGTACTCAAGTTCTCATGCTTCAAACCTAGATCCAGATAATCAACTTTGTTCTCCACAAGGAATTTCTGAAACAGTGGAAAATATATAATTGATGAACTATGTTCTGGAATGACTACAAACTGTAGTGGGTTGACTGGGATGGTCTGTTCACTTTGTCTTATTGGACTTTGCAACTTGTTTGTATTGCTCTCAATTAAATTATATTGAGTAAACCAGGCCTGCAATTCTTGCATTGTAAAAAAAAAAGAAGGAAAATGTCCGAATGAAACTGCGAGCGCGAAGCACCAAGCCCTTACGGCGTGTAGTTTGGGGCCCGCTTAAGGGCCCGAGAAAATGTTTGCTTCTAGATGCTCTGTGGTGCATTCTGAGAAGTTTGTGACAACTTATGACTTTAAGCATAAGTGACAGATTTTAACCTTTTTCAAGGCATACACCTAGAAAATTGATTTTTTTTGTCTTGTTTACACAAAATGAAAAGTAAATATTAAAGTTTTTAACCTGATCTCAGCATGTGTTTTAAATAATAGTTAGGGGAGACGAAATGTCTGTTTTTTTCATTTATTATTTTTTGAATTTTTTTTATGGCCGAATTAAAAAAACACGAGGAAATCCGCGGATCCGCGGAAAGGTTGTATGCCTGGTTAACAAAGAAAACATCAAAATTAATCGTAACTCACAAATTAGCATGATCATGACAACTGTTCATAGGTCTATGTTCAACACTTGATTTTTTTTTTTAAATTGGAGAGTGTGACATTTCAATCTTAGCAGTACCTTTCAATTGACAGAGTACCTTAGTTTTAAGAATGTGCGTACATATTATTCTAATTAGCTAAAAGTACTTGATGCAACACAATCACACTTATTGTAAGCTTGCACCATGGATTTGGCAAAAACATATCATTTTGATTACCGGTAAATAGTATTAAAATTTAGTGGGCCTGACGTTTCGATCCTAGCAGGACCTTTCTCAAAGGCAGGTAACTAGTGTTTATTGATGTTCCCTTATTGGGTATGCATGCAGGCATGCCAAGATCAAGACATTTTCTATAAAAATAAAAACGCTATCATTGAGATATAGTGCGATGACTTTAAAAGTATTCTGCATTCATTATGAACATGCTCTTATGTATTTTCATAAACAAAGCTTATGGCGATGACACTACAAAAGTCTGAGCTCTGTGTATTTACATAACGTGGGAATCTGTGAATCTGGGTAAATATAAAAAATAAAATTGAATTTCATTTACACAAGATAAGTAAAAGTTGTAAAGATAATTTCCAGTACAGGTCAATTGGAAGACATATCCTTAATTCAATTCTTAGTATAACAAGATTGCAGGATGGATTTTCTTCATCTAAACACGACGTAAACAATTATTTTCTATTCTTAAAAAAAAAAATTATGATAATCACACACTCCTCGTACCACTTGGTGCAATTCTTTCAATGAACAACACAAGGCTTAGGCATAACCACGAATTGGCGGTAACTTTAAAATTATCTAACAGCAGAAGGAAATTAAATAAACATTGATAAAACAAAGCAATCAAATATACTGATGATAAAAACAGCTCAAACTTTAAAAGTCCCCACAAGAAAACTATTCAGAGCTCCCCTAAATACAACTCTTTGATTCATGAAATAGTATAATGTCCTCATGCTGTACTCATGCCTGTATTGTACTGAAGGAAGGTATGCTAATCACAAGAGTGTAAAGGTTGTCTGGGAAAAAAAGAAGAAATATATTGGCCCAGTATTTTCTCAAATATTATAAGCTGACAAGAAATATAAGAATTGTCTAACTGAAGGCCGTGGAAGTCTGTAGAAATACATATAGATTTGCACATACTCATACAAAGAAATTTGTTAAACTTCAATTTCTAAAAAGACAAAGTTATACATGCACTACAACATAAAGTTTTTTTCTTCAAAACAATGATTATACTGTGGAAAGATCAAAGAGTTATCATGGTTATAACTGAAAAGGTAGGCTTTCTCAAAATTTAGTGCGACTGACGTTTCAATCCTAGCGGGACCTTTCTCAAAGGCAGAAAAAGGTCCTGCTAGGATCGAAACGTCAGGCCCACTAAATTTTGAGATTTGCATTTTGGTAATTTTAGTCAGTAAGCAGTTTGCAATATTTTTGTATGGTATTTCAGGTCACTCTAATGTGTGAATGATTGCAATTTGTTTATACATTGTGGCTAAAAAGCTCTTAGTTCATGAGCAAGAATGTGTTGAAACATTCCTTCATACTGTAACAATTGTGTTTCAAGCTCATTTCAAGGTATTTTGGTCATAATGTGAACTACAATCTTATCCTATAAAATGTGTCACTTTATGGTTTCATGTCAACACTTTGCTTACTGCAAAAGTTAAGGCTGCAAAAGTTAAGGCACACGAGAGCTATCTGCTGAGCAAAAATACTCTCGAGGTCGTTAGCTCAGCACGTAGCTCACCGTGTGCGCTGAACTTTTAGTGAGATTTCTGCTTCAAGAGGCCGTGAGACCAATATCTGCCCTGTTTGATTTTTTTTTTGCCTCGCATGGATACAAACTCATCGTGTGCGGCGACTTGAGCTACGTGCTGAGCAAACAAATAACAACTGGCTAATGAAAGCCCAAGCTCTGCTCACGTGCATGGCTTCCAAAAGTATTAGTTTTGCTCAGCACGTAGCTCATGTCGCCGCACACGATGGGTTTTTTATCCACGAGAGGCGAACAAAATCAAGCAGGGCAGATATTGGTCTCACGGCCTCTTGAGGCAGAAATCTCACCAAAAGTTCAGCGCACACGGTGAGCTACGTGCTGAGCTAACGGCCACGAGAGACTTTTTGCTCAGCAGATAGCTCTCGTGATCGTGTGCGGCGGCCTTTAATAATAATAATTCACGCACAAAGATGGATTTTAGTAAAAAGAAAATACAAACATGGAGTTTGAAGTCGGGTGAAAGTCAAAGTTCAGGAAATGTAACCTCCACCAAACCAAAAAGGCTTTCTTCATTCCTTACAAACCTATCAGAACAAGAGCAAATTACGTAAAAATGGATACATGTATGTACCGGTACCTCAAGAAATTGTCCATATGTGGTAAGCACATTATTCTGACATATCGCAGAATATCGTCATAAATCAATGAACACTTTATCAAACAATGTCACTCTTGCTAATCACGCCAAACATTTTGGACAGTTGAAAAAAGTTGAAATTTGACAGTGCGACACAGAACTAACCTTTCACATTCCAGACACTGTGGGGCTATTTCAGCAGTACTGGACTTCCAATTGCCGCCAAATCTTATCTGTCTAAAAATTTAGTGGGCCTGACGTTTCGATACTAGCAGGACCTTTCTCAAAGGTGCTTTGAGAAAGGTCCTGCTAGGATCGAAACATCAGGCCCACTACATTTTTAGATTTACATTTTGGTAATTTTAGTCAGTGAGCAGTTTGCAACATTTTTGTACATGTACATTTCTTTAAATCTTATCTGTAACAGTTTTGTATAAAACTATATCATTGGAAAAAGTAGACTCTTTACAAAATATTAATCGTCAAAAATATATATCTGTGAATTCTTAATTTCATTATTTTCCATAAAAATGCATTGCTATAAATAAAAAGGTGAGCAATTTATGCAGAACTGAAACTAATTATACACCAAGAAACGGTTAGAAATATTCACTAAAATAATACCATTCGTTTTAAATCTTTGGGTGTTCATTATAATTGATACAACGGAGGGGTGACCATCAATCTCTCCAAACTACATCAACTTTTCCCCAACGTTTATCAATCACACCATAAAAAATGTTGTACAAAAGTATTACACTGACTCCATATAAAATTTAAACTTGATTTATGAAAACTATTTTTACAAGGTGGTTAAAGCTAGATGTCAATTTCCTAATCAAGTAAATCAAATAAAATAGATTCTTAAACTGGTTTAATAAGCTGCAAGTAGATCCATCAATGGCAAGGCACTATTTCCCTTTATGTTCAATTATGTGGTTACAATTCTTGAACTTCATTTGTGACCCGGCACAGCGACATGAGGAATATCCCACCAAAACACTTTTCGAGTAAACAACGCCTAAAGTCAAAGTATCTTCTCAAATCGATTAAAAATCAATTTTCTTTTTTATTTTTATTTTCGGAAAGTTAATATATTGGAGGAAATTTTGATATCATTTGAAAGCTAATAGTACACCTTTTTACATCATAAGAAAATCTCAAAATCTCAAAAGTGGGGGTTATTCCTCATTATGATGTGCCGGCTCACATTTGTTTAGGTGAATCACTGAGCTGCACCTCATTGTCAATTGAGAAGAATGACATTCTGTGTATATAATGTGATTTCTATCTGACAGTATACAACTCAGATATTTTAAGCTGAAGAGGCAAGGGTGCAGCTCATTGGCCGTAATCTGAGTATTCTGAGTACACTTTAGACTAAATTTCATGTCATTCACTCAAGACATTTATTCAAACTGACTAAGATGAGACATTACAAAACGGAAGCATTTACGCACTATGAAATTTTACAAACAGCTTCTGTTGCATCGAATAGTCACGCAAATCAGAGAACAAACGAAAATCTTGCAAAACCTACGCAGAGGCTATTTTATGAAAACTTCAGACAAAAATCATTGAACATTACATCAAAACAAGTACTCAATGACAGATCAGAGCATCGATCAGTTTTCAAGTACAAACAGGAACTGATCTCACCTCTGAATCTTTATATATCAGAACACCTGGCTTGTTTGAGCAAGGTAGTTCATGTGTGCTACTTTCACATCACATCTGAATAATTTATCATCCAATTCTAGTCATATTTCAGTGTGATATAAAAAAATGAGGAAGGACTTCTCTGTCCATGAGGTTAACACTCATCTTAAGCACTGTGTGCTGCGACCTTTGTCCTCACTGTCTGTGATTGCTGTCCTCAATCATACATGTACATTTAATTTAGGAGAAAATATGAACCGTATGTATAGTGCACACGATTTCAGAACTATGACACTGATGTATTGTCTCCTGATGACGGCCAAAGCATAATGGCCGGAACGTCGAGTTATCACCGCAAACCCTCCAATAGAGTTATTATTAAGGTTCTTTTCAGAACCATACCTCTTCATTAAGAGACCTTATACATGGTGTCACCGCAAACCCTCCTATATTGATGTATTATTGATTCATCTGACTGATGACAGAACACAAACTGCATGGCAATACTTTTGTTCCATTAATTTTTGTTATGGATGAATGGATGGATGGTCTGTCTTACGCCGGTCTTTACAATGTCTCCTTCATGTTCATGCGGCTGAAATCCAGAGAAGCATAGTCCGTAGATTCCTCTGTCTGAATAGGTGGTTGATTAGCAGGATGTACCCTCATGTGGCCAACTTCGAGGTAAATAAGACCATCTTCATTCACCTTATAAATAGCGAAAAAAGAAAAGAGTTTATCAATACTTTGAATTGCCAATGAGGTTTGCCACAAGACGTACATGTTTGCAGTGGTTATGGCTAAGGCGCCCTCATGTGGAGGAGCTTGAGAAACAAGGTCGAAAGTCATGAATAAAAAAAATCTTCCATGCCTCAATAAAACTCCAGAAAACAGTGAACATAAGAACCGTCTTGCATCCAGTTACTAAATGTTAGGCCTTAATCATAGTACATAACATGATGACTCCATCAAGGAGAATGTAATTCAATGAGGGTTTGCCCGGCTAGCAAACCCTCATTGAAGTATAAGCACTGAGAGCTCAGTGCTTTGCCTGATTGCCTGCTGACAAAACTACAGGCATGCCCAGGCAGCTCAGGCAGGATTCGAACCCACGACACCTGCTTTCTATTGCCGACATCTTACCCACTGAACCACTGAGCTGGTTGAGGTAATGAGGTGGATTGGAATCCATAGGCGGGTAACACGTGTTTTATATAGTTCACATGATTTTGGGGTCAAGAAGATTGAAAGTAAATGAGGGTTTGCCCTATATACTCAATGTGTTTTTTTAAATGTAAAGCAAACATTTCCCTTCTACTGTTTGCGACTTTTTTTTTCATAGTCATGGTTCTTGGTGCAGTTGTTTTGAGCTACTTCAGTACTCTACCAAAAGAAAGGTTCCAAGATCGATCCGGTCCAAGTTTGAGTTGATCATTGTACACCAAGTGGTAAAAACCTATCACTGTGCAGGTTTGAATTGATGTAGCATTTGCTAAGTGAGAAAGAGCAGGGTTTGTAGGATATATCATTTTGGAAGAGAAATGGCTGTCCACACAACTCACAGTTCTTCCAGAGTTATGTTGAACACCACTTGCACCTGCTGTAAAGGGAAAAGAGTAAATATGCATTTCTTAAACAAAGGAAATCAGTACAATTGGAAGTCTCAGTAGATGCCTCATATCATTTCTTAAACCATCTGCATAATCCCACCGGTATTACAATTTGGAAAATAATGCATTTAAATCTAACAAGTTACCCTTAAGCTTATGATAATGCATCTTAATAATTATAGATTGTACATCATGGACTAGATAAATCAGGAAATATACGGGAAACTCTGACATCTATTAACATTTCTCTAGATATGTTATATGAAAGGAACCTGTTTTGATAATGGGCAATCTTCCTCGCTGGTCATAAGGTAATGAGGTAATGCTGCATGATCTAACTACGTAGTTTCAATGATTAATCTCAGTCCAGAGGAGTATTGAAATCTGGAGATATGTGACAGTTCTTGGTTTAATGCTTCTGACTGGCACCCTTATCCCGGTCCCCAACTAACTGACCAATAGGGAAGGCCATCATCTACATGTACGGGCTGGACGGCTGGGGGGGGGGAGAGCTAGTACAAGGTCACAGTTCAAAGTCCAAGTCCAGTCAAATTTGTATAACCATTTTTTTCAAGATTTCTCGTAAGTTTTTCCTTTCTTAAAATTTAGTGGGCCTGACGTTTCGATCCTAGCAGGACCTTTCTCAAAGGCAGAGTGACAAGGACAAAACAGATACATGTACATGAAGGAAGGGGGAAGAGAGTGAACATGGAGAGTAGGACACCGATGAGAAACAAAGGACAAAGAGTAAAGCTGGTAGGGGGAGATCAAAAGGGAAGGGCAAGGAGTAGGGTAAGGATTAGTGAGAAGAGGGGGAAAGATCAAAGAGAGAAGTGAGGAGGAGTGTAACACAAAAGAAGGATTATCAGAAAGCTGCATGGCGTTAGTCATTACCCTCCTGGATGTTGAGACCATGCGGTTGAATAGTCCGAAGACGCTTCATCCGCATTTTCTCACGGCTAAGACGGACAGCATTACTACGGTGACCAAGGGATTCTATGCCCAGTACACTCAAGTTATTCCTTAATTACGGTAGTTTGACTGGATCCAAAGTGAATGAAAAGGGGGGCTAATGATCATTTGAGAGGTTCACCAAATCTGGTAAAGTTCATCAGGACTTTTTTTAATACCGGGAATTGGAGAAAAAAAAACAATTTGGAGGAATAAACATCTGTCCGACTCACCACCATTGTTTGTCTCTTTATCAAAACTCATCGACTCATACGCAGATTCGAAATCTGAAATACAAAATGAAAATGAAAATGAAAAGACATCCTTCCTTGTTCATGTTTCCCAAGTACATGTGTACATGTACTTACCGTATGTATGACCTGGCCGTTTTTAAGAGCAATGTCAATTCCTTTCTCCAAGAATTGACATGCTTGGAACCCCAATGCTTGAACAATTGAACGTATCTACGGGGCCGCTGCTTACTTGCCATGGGAGAGCACAATATATTATTTTGTTTCTTCCAGGCACATGATTCAAATAAATATTATATTATCGGACACCGAGTACAAGACCACCTGTGGCACAGTTTATTTCACCAAACCCATCGTAAGTTACGATCAATCACAAGACAATGAGCGACGCACAGAAACCATACGACCATCATGTATCACAACTTACGATGGGTTATTCATCGCAAGTTGAGTTACAATGCATCGTAAGGCTTTGTGAAATCCCCCCTGCAGCCAATTTTAAGAAAAGTTCTTAAAATTTAGTGGGCCTGACGTTTCGATCCTAGCAGGACCTTTCTCAAAGGCAGAGAAAAGTTGCGTAAGTTATGCAACTTACAAATGTTGTGTAAGTCTTGCCCGACAATGACTCTTTTCAGCAATATCTACAGCAGCAAAGGCAGCAAAATGTTGCCCAAGTTACGCAACTAAATGTTGCATACGCAACATCTGAAGTTTCTTGAAATTGGCAGCAGGGCAAATTGGGAGGCAGGAACTAAAATCCTCTACATTGGGTCGTGTGGGAGACTTTACCTTTTGATGGTGGGACATACTTCTTAGGTTTCTTCTTGTCTTTCGCTTTATCACCTGAATTAATGATAAAAACAAACACCCAAAGCCATCAGTATTCTAACACATCTTTCTTCAAAACCAGTGATTTTTTAAAATAACATTTCTGTTGAGAAGAACTTTGCGTAATGGAGTTCGACTGACAGACCCCTTAAATGGAAGTTGGTATTCCGCACCTATCGACTTTGTAAATCCAACATGGTTATTGGTAATATAGGGTTTCAGGAAGGGTTATTAGGGTTAAGGCTTTTTGGTAGGCCAGTTCATCGTGATTGTGGTCAAAAGGATATTATTAAATTAATGATAATGATCAGATGATACCTTAGTAAGCAATTAAATTCTGTAAGACATTAATTGTAAGGAGCAAGGAGCAGGACGTACCTTCCTTCTTCTTGTTGACTTTGCCGTAGATCACATCAGGAAGATCTACCGGTATACAAGGAGAAACATATCACACTAATGAAAGCGGTTCATGAAAGGGAGAAGGAACACCTGACTGGGTTAGGATTTGAACCTGAGCACCTGCTTTTAACATGCTAGTTCCTATCTACCAGGTCTGATAGGGTAAGGGCCTCTTATGTAGTCAACTGCTGCACCTGTTCCGTAGATATAACCTGCCCTGCCCTGCCCTGCCCCTGCCTTGACCTGCCCTGCCCTGCCCCTGCCTTGACCTGCCCTGCCCTGCCCCTGCATTGACCTGCCCTGCCCTGCCCTGCCCTGCTCTGCCCTGCCCTGCTCTGCCCTGCCCTGTTCTGCCCTGCCCTATCCTGCCCCTGCTTTGACCTGCCCTGCCCTGATCTGCCCTGCCCTGCCCTGCCTTGACCTGCCCTGCCCTGCCCTGCTCTGCTCTGCCCTGCCCCTGCCTTGACCTGCCCTGCCCTGCCCTGCTCTGCTCTGCCCTGCCCCTGCCTTGACCTGTCCTGCCCTGCCCTGCCCTGCCCTGCCCTGCTCTGCTCTGCTCTGCCCTGCCCCTGCCTTGACCTGCCCTGCCCTGCCCTGCATATATGTTCCGCATATCGGCGTTTGTTATAGTGATGTTGCACCAAACTGAGCATAGTGTTCAATTGCACGTAGAGTGGGGCAAACCCATCATACAACTACACAGTACCTGTTCCGGTATAAAGATTTAAGTCATGAGGTGAGGAGCTTACTTTTGCTATCAGGCGCTTGTCTGGGAGGCACCTTCTGCACCTGTGCATACGTGTCTATGAGTGGACAAGAGAAAATCAGGATGAGAAATACATGTCTTGCATAGCTCAAGGTTATCAACTCAACCAGAGGTGGTTCAATGTGGGGAAATCTACCCCGTGGATTTGTAGTTAAATCAGAAACAATCAAGGCAATTTGCAAATAATAAAGTACAACACCGTTCCAATCTGAATGATGGATAGACTGGACCCATTAAGAATGGGTAAAAAAATACGAGGGGCTATCCAATTTGATAAAGGTACAACATATGTGACCCGGCACAGCATAATGAGGAATAACCCCCACTTTTGAGATTTTGAGATTTTCTACTGATGTGAAAGAGTATACCATTAGCTTTCAAAATAATGATATCAAAATTATTTCCTCATGAACTTTGTTGTAAATAGTACAAGGGGACTTCGCTCGTTCATTATTTTGGTACCAGACACAATATAGCAGCACCATTCTAACTCCTCAAAAGCGGCCATTCAAAAAGGCAGGAACTTTACATTTTCATGAAAACAGTACACAAACACTCCCCCGAAATCCTTGTTTTTTCAACATTTAGAGACGGATTTCCGAAAAAAAAAAAAAAAAAAAATTATCGAATTGATCAGGCGTTGTTTACTGGAAAAGTGTTTTGGTGGGATATTCCTCATGTCGCTGTGCCGGGTCACATATGTATGCCCTAATAGAGGCAGCCACTATTATACAGATTTGAATCTGCCACACAACATGACAAGCTCGGTGGTAATGTGGTCGAGATGTCTGTCCTAGAAAGCAGTCTTGGGTTTGAATCCTGCCCGGGCTGTCTCATGTAATTTTGTCCAGCATGGAACTGTACAAAGCACTGAGCATACAGTGCTAATACATGTAATAAGGCAAATAAATAGTTGTGCTTCCTATAACATGGCATCTGAAAAATGGGTGGGTAGGTAGAACAGTTTCTTTTTGAGTTTTTGTTCATGTTGAGTCATGTACTGGCTCAGTGTTATATAATTGTATACGTGTATAATCGAGCCAACATAAACATGATTTACATGATGAACCTGTATGTTTGATTTAAAACATGTTCTTCCCCAAAAAAATTAAGAGTAGCGCTGTTAAAATAAGGTCAGCCTGGAAAATGGAAGCACAAGTATTTTTGTTTTGGCCTACTTCCATGACTAAGGTGCAAATTGCCAATAGTGCAAACCCTTATTAACTGAAACAAGATATCATTAAATATCTGTGAAGGACTATTCAGTCACATCACTTCACTTGCAGGAAATGTGAAGAGAAGTTTCTGTTTTTATAACTTGAAAGAAAACTTCAATATAGGAAGGTTTGCGGTGACCTAACCTTCCTATATTGATTCACCCACCATGCAAAGCCTTAAGTTATATTTAAAGAAAACTTTCCTTGGTGATAACATACACAATGCAGGGTCCACAAAGCTATTGTTGTCCCACAGACAGCCCGCCCAAAGCAGGGAGCAACAGAAAAGGTACTTGGCAACGGGTGAAATAATGGAATCAGGAAATGAAAGGGGAAGTGAGCGGGGCTGGGAATGGAGGGAACAAAAATAAGGAAATCATTGATCGGACCTCCATTGCCTACGTTGTATCTCTTAATACCAGGTTTGGCCATCGGATTGGCTACAGCCCCATCTATGAAAAACAAATATACCAATAAAATGATAATTACTAAACAAAATCATAATTAATTGTGGAATTTCTGTGGAGATTTACAACGCAAAACAAAACAAAACAGCAGGTCATTATCTTTTAAAAGACAAAAAACTGGTCTTAAAATAAAGTTGCTCATAGACACTGCAGGAATGTTGCCCTAGGTAAATACAGTGTACCTTGGATTTGAGGAACAGTTGGGAGACATTGTATAAAACCTTGTCTGCCAATAGTCCTCTAAGGACATTTTCTGTTAATGCCGTGTTCCAAGAGGACAGTTGCTGTCACTGCCAATAGATTTCTAAAAGCACGTTTTCTGTCATGCAAACATTTGTGATTAAACGGCTTCACTATAAAGCCATTTCCTGATTAGGGTAGTATAAGTACACGTACATTAGGTCAGCCAGATCCAAGTCATAGATTTGGCTATGGCTTCTGCAGTGATTAAACCCGCGTTTCCACTGGACTTACTTTGGTCAAAGTAACCGAGACGATGGTTACTTTTCCCATTTCAAATCCAGTGGAAATGGCCCAGTTAAATTTCCTCTCGGTTAATTTAACCGAGCCGAATGTTTACTTTTACCGGCCAACCTCTGCCCAGTAAAAGTGACCTGGTAAGTTTAACCGAGCCGATTAGTCCAGTGGAAATGCACCACTCGGTAAAACGTGACTCGGCCTACATGCACTGTGCACAAATAATTTTTGCCAGCTCGGTTACTTTAACCATCATCTCGGTTAAATTGGCCGACTAAAAAGTCCAAGTGGGAATGATGATCAAATTTGACCATTGGAAATTTAACCTTCGTCTCGATTAAATTTTAGTCCAGTCATGCCAGTGGAAGCACGGCTTTAGGAAACACTGAATGGCCTTGCACTATTAAAGCCATTAAGTGAGCATGCAAATGTAGCTATAGCCGCAGCTGTGTACTTCTTTAACCCATGCTTCAATCATGCCTTCTTCTCTATGCACTGGCAGTTTGGGCGTTATGGACGCTTGAACCCTAACGTTTGGTTTCAATTGACATTTTGTTTGAAATGATTTATATCATGCAGATGAGCTTACTAATAGCGTTAATCATTTAAAAAATCTAAAACAAACATCGGCAGCCCTGATATTCTTTTTTCTGACAGTATTATTTATGTTAAAATTTAGTGGGCCTGACGTTTCAATCCTAGCAGGACCTTTCTCTGCCTTTGAGAAAGGTCCTGCTAGGATCGAAACGTCAGGCCCACTAAATTTTAAGATTTACATTTTGGCAATTTTAGTCGGTGAGCAGTTTGCAACATTTTTGTATATCACCTTAAGTATTATTTATGGTAACATCATGAATATTCATGATTTACACTGAAAAGCCAACAAAGAGACCCCTACCTGTGTATCTGACACTCAAAAAGTTGGTATATGTGACCCAAATTAATTTGTAACATGCAATGTACAGTTACATGTAGTTCAGTACCTTTAGATCCTGAGCAACTACATGTACATGTAGATTGCCTTTTTTTTAATAAGTGGTTGAACTGCTTCTGACTTGCGCCCCACCCCGGCAAGGACTAGTTGACTATTAGGGAGGCCACCATCTAAGGGCTGGAAAGCACAGATGGAAGAGCACTGGTACGTTAATCCAGAGGTCTCAGGTTCAAGTCCTGGTCCAGTCAAAGTTTTCATTGCCTTTTTTTTTTCAAATTGTTCAGATGTTCCCAGTCAGTGCTTCCTTGTTTCCTTGGTTTGTTTTCTGATAGACACTAACACCCCCCCCTCTAAATGTGTATATCTGCACCTGTGTCTTGGACTGTAGAAAGGTCATCTGTGGCTTTACCATTCTCATCAGCTGAAGGATTGTCTCTTTCATCTATGTGCCAAACGAAAGGGCTAGGTTAGTCAATTAGTAAAAATAATATAACTAAAACAGTTAATCAGCATTTTCTCTATATGTGACCCGGCACAGCATAATGAGGAATAACCCCACTCTTGAGATTTTGAGGTTTTCTAATGATGTGAAAGAGTTTACTATTAGCTTTCAAATGATATCAAAATATAATATCCTCTAATACTTAAAATTTCCGAAAATAAAAAAGAAAGAAAATTGATTTGTTATCGAATTGTGAAGATACTTTAACTTCAGGCGTTGTTTACTCAAAAAGTGTTTTGGTGGGATATTCCTCCTGTCGTTGTGCAAGGTCACATATCTACAATTCTACATGTATGGTAAATTTCTTGGTGCTAATGGTGTGGCATCAGTTAATGGGGTCACATTGGCTAACTTGCTATACAACTAAAAATTGCGGTGACAATTCAATTGTACAGTTGCTTCCCATGTGTACAGCAGATTACACAGGGTGTCTATAGTGAAGTATTATACGTACATTCTGCATGTACGTTATAAAAAAAATACATCATGTATGCAGCCACTCTGATGAGAGAATTTGTATGAGCAACAAAACAAACAAATTCAACTAATGGAAAGGATTAGTTAACTATTAGGGAGGACCACAATCTAAAGAGCTGGATAGCCCAGATGGTAAGACTGCTGGTACGCACACCAAACGTCACGGATTCAAATCCCAGTCCAGTCCAAGTTTTCTTTGCTATTTTTCAAAAATACAGAAATTTGATGTCTTTCATTCTAAATGCTACAAGTGTGAAGGAAGGTTTGCAATTAATGCATACTTGTGCTTGATGAGTCAAAGGTCTGAGAGGGTAATTAACATAAAATCAAGGAAATAGACTGAAAACAAATTGAAAATAATCATAGTGCAAATGAAGAAAACAAATTAATATTGGATAAAAGAAACAGAACAGCAAGAGGAACGTAATCAAAGCATGATCAAACAAGACTAGTAAAAGTACCTTGCTCAAAGTCTGTTCTGCCTAGTTTTCTATATTTCATACCTGGGTTGGCAAGGATATTCTATATAATTATTTTTGTATCTATCTACTGTATGCAGATTCATACAAAACAAGGCTATAAAGCCACTTGAGGTTAACGTGTGAAGGGCTAAGGAAAGGAGGAGATAGGCAGGAACTCAGGAAAGCTGGAGACATCTCCCTCAAAGGCACAATACAACATTGGTACAGGTCAAAAGATTGCCACAGTTTGTGTGTTTAAACCATTAAACATTCCAATAAAACAATCCTGCGAAGGTTTTAGCTCAAATGGTGATCTTAGAAAGTAAAACAAGGTAAAAAACGTCACGGTTTTTGCACCATTCTGTAGTGTAAGAAATAGTTTATGACTTGCGAGTAATAAACTATTTGTCGATGTTTGAGTGAAGATTTCTAGGGAAGTACAGCATCCAGGGCCGTAAGATTTCAACATGAGGATTCTATCATAACCATCTACAAACTGTGTAAATTGGAAGGAAATCTGTGGACATTGATGTTTTCTGATCTTCCCAATGTTGTATTGGGCCTTTAAAAAGGGCCAGATCATAAGTAGAAAATCATTCGATAATTCAATGCAATAATTGAATATCATTCAATAAATAACTGATATCATTCAATAGATAACTTCAAGAATGTATTGCTCTTGCCAAATCCATGCATTTGTTGTGACATGGGACAGGCTTGTATACACTGACAGTATACATCAGTCACGTGAGTCAGCTGTAATGTTCATTGGGGAAAAGACTAATGGGAAAGATTGATATTGAGATCGGAAAAGGGAAGAGGAAGTGAGAAATGAGGTGATGTTGGAAACACGTTGGATTGAAATCAGTTCAAGTTACAGTATGTTCCCACGACTTTGTAAAAACAACTTTCAATTCAACACTGATCAAAATGTGGTCAAGAGTTGGGATAAAATATATGCTCGCTTTGTATAGAAACATCACATGCATCATATGATGCAAATCAACAACCATGCAGGTCATTGACAAAACAACTGAGCAACATGTAAACGACTGATGTGAAAGAGCTGTGTTTAGGATGTGTCCTTGTACATTACAGTATGCTTCTACATAATGTTGAAGGCTCATTCCCTATCCAATCTGTGGTCCGGGGAACTTCAACATAGCACATCCACAATGTACCAAAACTCATGTATCTCAGACTCACAAAATCCAAAACGAAACTGATAGACACATAACCAACTCCTAAGCTATATTCATGTTGGTAACATGAAAGTAAAATAAACAAATAAATCATCCAATAAAATGAAATGCAAACTGCTCTAATGCCTGTATCAAAATGACAGAGGGTTTTTATTCTGCCTAGGATTGAAACAGACGATGTTGAAAAACAAAGGTACCCAGTATTTGATGATGAGATGTTAATAAAAACAATGTGTTACTGTGCATGGTATACATTAGCAGCTTCTGTAGAATGGAGCTAGCTGCCAGCATCATTAATAATTGGAATCTACAATGAGGGCAGTTGAAAGTGGATGCAGAAAGCCAACCTTCCTCAGACAGAGAAATGTATCCGGAAGCTCTGGCTATGCTGGTTCTGATCACGGATCTATCCCTGATATCTGCTGAGAATGCAAACATGACTTGACTTAAAAAGCCCCTGTACACAACAGTGGTCGAGGTCAAAGAATAGCATCCATACATTGTCTGATCCAACATAATGCATGAAACAGCACACCTGTGAACATTACAGCTCAATCCGCCAACTGAGTCTCGAGAAAATCGTGAAAACCACTTCATTTGTTTTGCGAAAATGTAGCATTCAACGCCGAAAAATAGTTTCGAAAAATAGTTTACATCTCGGTGAGACGTACATGTACATTGTACCGTACATGTAAACTATTTCTTTTACTCATTTCTCCCAAAGTACAACATTTTAGGCAGAAAAAATTCAGTGAGAGGTTTCCACTATAACCATCTTCAAACTGTATAAGTTTCATGTAAATCTGTGAACATTTCTGTTTTTCAATCTTACCAATGTTGTGCAGGGGCTTTAAACTGCATGTACATGTACATGTATATGACCAACATCAAACCATGTCAGTTAAACATCAGTTACAACAAAGCTTGTCAGGTGGCACATTTTGTCCGTCTCAACAACATTTTGAAAGTTAAAAACAGTGGAACAACTCCCCAAAAAATTATAAAATTCTAAGTTAGGTCTATATGCCCAAAATGTTGCAAACTATTTACTTACCAATGACCGAAATACAAATATGAAAAATTAGGAGTACCTGACAATTCAGTTCTAGCAGGACCTTTCTCAAATGTCTTGCTTAAAAAAAGGTCCTTCAATGATCAAAAACATCAGGCCCACCTATTTTTTCACATTTATTAAAGACAAAATGCTGCTGGGAATACACTGTACACCATTCACAGAAATACAAAATGAAAAATGCATTCATCTAGAGGAACTGACACAAACTCATTAACTCTGATAAAATGACTACCGGTAGTCTAAATTGTAAGTTATTTCAGAGCTTTCCTCTAAAAGGTGATTTCAAAGAGACAGATGAAATAAAGGAACACGGAGAGATATTGCAGGCATTTGACTGAGAATTTCATCCGAAAAAAATGGACAAGCAGGGGAAGAAAGTCTGAAAACTAACAAGAAGAGTACATGCACATGCAAAAAAAGGAACTCAATTGGAGTAATTATTTCAGAAACATCAATTTTTTTTTTTAGCCAGGGCATTGATAATACCTACAGGGAGAACCAGCTTTGTAAAGTATTGGTGACAACAGGAAAGATGTAAAAGAAAAAATCATGAATGTGCGAACGTCCTTGTAGTATATGCTATGTACAGCAAAGTAGGATTTGTACTCTCTGCAATTTGAGATTTGAAGGTTTGCATGGTGAGAATAGCAGGATAAATAGGTTTGTGGTGACACCATGTAAATTCTCTTTTGTGAGTAAGTGTGGTTCTTAAAAGAACCGAAGGAACTCGATTGTGTACAGTCTCCTGAAGACGAGCAGAGTACACTGTTCAAAACGTCAAGTTCCTCAGGTTCTTTTCAGAACCACACTTACTCACAAAAGAAGATTGACATGGTGTCACCGCAAACCTATTTATCTCTGCAATATGTGAAGTGAAAGTGAGAATTCTGATTATGAGTGGTTTGTCCTCATCCTCAACTCGTCACTAATCAATCAAGGTCATGCTTTTAGTACATGTGGCTTAGGCAGGGCAGAGGTCGTGAAGGCTGAATGCTGAGGGCAGGGGTAATTCCCCAGATTAACAAAAACAAAACGAGCGAATAGATCAAACCATTCCTGGTTTAAAGGGAAGTTGATTTTTGAAAACTGAAAGAGGAATATCAACACAGTGGACGCCCATGTGTTGTTTGCCTAACCTCTGACATGTTTTATGAGAAAATCATAGGAATCTCAAAGATACTTATCTCTACGATATGAACAGCAGGCATAGACCATGCTTATCTTAAAGTCAACAAAGCCTTTTTCCCAATGATGGAACAGTTATGACATTTTGCAAAGTCAAGCATGGGAGTAAATTGTTCCTTTGTGTTATAGCCACACAGATCATGCTCAGGTGACATGCAGTGTTTTTTATGAGAAGCAATGTACAGTGAAACATCAGCATGCATAAGGCAAGGGTTTTTTTCTGAATGATATGGCTTTGGATATGGATTTTTGATTCTCAATTAAAATTCATCAAAGTATAGCTTTTGGCTACAGTTGAGTGATTGAAAACTGCAGTTAATCACAGCAAACTATATCATTGTACATTGAGCCATAAGAGAACTGAGACAAATGTCCAGCACAGCCCAATGCAGTGGCTTCAACTTCAGTTTGTTGAGGATTTTATGTTGGTAACTGCTTAATGACTTAAAATGATCAAAATGCAAAACTAAAACGAAAACATGTTTAGATTTGCGTGAAACCTCGGCAAAGACCACTATAGTTTACTATTGCAAAGACTAGTTGAGTATTTGGAAGGCCACCATCTACGGGCTGGATTGCTCAGATGGAAGTGCACTGGTACGTTAGTCCAGAGGTCTCGGGTTCAAGTCCCGGTACAGTCAAAGTTTTCTTTGCCAATTTTTTTTTCAAATAGTTCCCTACATGTATTTGGGAAGGCAACCATCTACATGTAAGGTGCTGGATAGCTCATTTGGTAAGGATGGTATACTAAACCAGGGGTCTTGGGTTCAAGTCCCGGTCCAGTCAAATTTTTCACTGTTTTTTGAAATTGTTGTTGTTTTCAAAATTGTGATATCTTTAAGGAAATGTAAAGATGACGGATGATTGCGATTCTATTCCAAAAGCTTCTGTAATGTCAACATGAATTTTCAATGACACAAAGGTTGATAATGTGCATAATACGTACTACCTTGGTAAAGGAAAACATGCATCATGTTACACTTGGTTGTAAAGTACATGGACATGTATGGTGTACATGTTCATAATGTTACACACACATATGCAGTGCATTTCCTTCACAGAATTCAATGCCGGCTTCAAGGATGAACGCCTGGCTTGACAACTTCCTAGAAAGATTAATACGACTGACAGTATGTGTAACAGACCAAGGGGTTACTCAATAAGCCTTGAACTAGTTTAAAGTACAGTTGTCTTTTGAAGATCGCTGAACGTTGAAATAGTTGTCATGGTTGTGGAGATTAATCGAGATTTGAAATCAGTGCAACATAAATCTGAGAGCGTTAAAGCATGGTAAGACGATACTACATGCTAGTCGATGGCAAATATTACATTACCATAAATGTGAGTGCTATGGTACATGTAGATTTGTAGTTAGAGAGCCGTTCATGTAAGGCCATGCTACATGTAACTTGATCTGTCACATTAGCATAAATGTGAAAGCTAACTGATATAGTAGATTAAGTTAGAGATTGGTAAGACAATGCTAAGTTGATCACACCTGACACATTAGCATAAATGGTAGATTGTCAATATCTTACCTCAGTATAATACCTCAAAGTGATAAAAAATGAAACAGACCATTCAATACCCTGTTTTTCCTGAAAATACTAACGGACACAGATCAAGTTTCATTACTGTTTTTCATCTGGTACGCAGAAGTGCAAGCAAGATTGGGTGAAAACGGGAACATTTCGTCCAAATCATTATAAAAACAGTACTGTACATGTGCATGGACTATATTTCACACTAGTCTGGGGCTGGTGTCACGCATGGGCAAATGTTAGTGAGTAGGTTGAGGTCCACAGTGTTATCACATAATTACATGCACCATTCATTTCTGTAAGTTGCTGGAATTTTTTTTTCTGTACACCTCCTGATGACCCTGCCTACGCATGTATGCACAATACCAGCACTGATATCAACACTCGGGCAAACCATGCAGCTTCAGTTGGTGTCAACCAGGAAGTTGTCACAAACAAAACATATGCGTTTGAAAGATATGCAGGATATCCATAAATAAAGCCTTCACTTCACTGACTCAAACCACACCATAGTGATCCTGCCAATAAACTCCGTGCAAGGTTAGATAACGTAGCAACAATAGACACTCACAATGCACACTATGATTGTACAGTACATGGATGGCAAAGTATTTCAATGTTTCAAAATCAGCATGTATGTACAAAAAAGAAAAAGAACAAGTTCCACTGACTGGCTTACCAAATTCTTGTGCTCCAGCGTTTGCAATGCCCTCATTGCTGTTGGTAATGTCAGGACTGAATATTCACAACAGAAAAAGTGAAGAATGAAATTAAAACAAGGTCTGAAAACCAAATAATTATTTAGACTTTCTTTACAAAATGAAACCTTTAATGACCATAGAAATAGAAAGGTAAAGGAACTTACCGATGAAGTTCAATACTGCTGGTAGATTCTGTTAATAATAAAGAAGGTGAAATAGATGTAATTAGCAGATGTGATCAGATGATGTAATAGACCCAAATGTGCTTCAAATATAAGTTTCTGAAAAGCATAATTAGGCCTATAATAGTGGGGTAATTTATCAAAATAGACCCTTCTTACTGACGTCATGTTGCTACTAGAAACAGCGAGATCCGCCATCTTGGAGTACACACATACGCTTTCGCTCGCACGTCTGTGTTCGTTTTATGTTACGTTAGTCACCTTCTCACCTTCTCTTGTCAGTACAATGGGTAAACTATAAAAAAAATTCTTATCACGATCTTCCCTGCTTCCACAGCCAAGGACAGCGCAAAAGTTAATCATCTTTCAACAAAACAAGTACCTCCAATCCATGGTACAACCACGAAGGAATAAAAAGAGATTCCTCCATGGCACAACTAGTAATTAATACTAGTAAAAAGCAGTATTAGTAGTACAACTACGACGAGTTCAAAACTTGCCGCCGTGCATGTGGAGTTGTTTGTATGCACAGCCGAATTATAGTAATGGCGGTGCGAGCTCATGTGTGCAATCCAAGATGGCCGATAAACAAAACCGTGACGTCATCGAAGATGGGTCTATAGCATATGAAATTTGACTGAACTGGGATTTGTACACAAGACCTTTCGCTCGATGTACCTGTATTTGTTTCGAAGTCCCGGTCCTTTTAAATTGTCTGACCAATGACAATTAATTGTTTAAATATTTTCTCTTAATTTTACCATCACTTGTTTGTCTATATGTATAACGACGAAGCTCCTATTGCTATCTCGAGTGATATAGGAAAGTGTTGCAAACTGCTTACTGACTAAAATGACCAAAATGGAAATTAGGAGGGCCAGAAGTTTCAATCCTAGCTGGACCTTTCCCGAAGGCCTTTCTAGCAGGACCTGTCTCAACTTCGACCCTTAGACTCAACTTAGACCCTTCTGCCTTTGAGGAAAGGTCCTGGCAGGATCAAAACGTCAGGCACTGCTCAACGGTCAAAGCTCATTAAAACCACCATTACTGTACCTAATGGTCTCTTGTCTTCAGACCTCAATGATTTCTATGCATGTATGCATCCACAATCTACTCACCGGCTCTATTCTTCTTTTGGGGCAATCTCCTTAGGTAGACCATAAGCGCTACGATGATTCCCACAAGTACAATACATCCCACCACACCTGCAATGATGGTTGTAGTATTGTCTGGACCACTAGGATTAATAGGGCCTTGATCTCTAACAGCTAGAATACAAACAAATGAGCACAATACTTACAGTTCAGTAAACATGATGGCCATCAATTAAAATATGAAGAAGGAAGACACAAAATGACAAAATACATATATTATATCAACAAATGAAGAATTTCTCTAAACTGCTTGCTACATGTACATTAACTTGAATGACGGACATAGAGAAAGAAAAATGACGACTTTACAAAATGGCAAAGAAAACTTTGACAGGACCGGGTTATGAACCCAAGACCTCTGGTTTTGCGTACCAGCTCTCTAGACTTACCATGTGGCCGGGTATCCAGCCCTCAGATTTTGATGGTGCCAGAACCAGAGGAACCAGAAAGTTTTCTTTGCCATTTTGTCAATTTGTTCAAAAGTTCCCAGTCACTTTTTCACTGATGTGTTTGAAAAACAGAAGAAAAAAAATCTTACACTCTTCCTTTGCCAAAGGTTCAACTAGGACCAAAATGTAAGGCATTCTCACTTCAAATACATGGAACATATATGTAACAGAGAAGAATAATGCCGTGTGTAGCCTAGGTAATTTGGATTACTAGTATGTGTACATGTACAGTACATGTAAGTCAATGCATTGAACATTTCTAAAAAGGTTTTTATTTCATTTTGCTACAATATCTTTTGCCTTATTAAACAGGGAAGTGACACAAATGACAAATGACGCTAAACTCACTTTCAGCTTGTGTTGGTGAGCTACAAATCCCTCCAATGCAATAGATAGCCCGTACATCTGTGATCCTATCCCCTGCACGCTTCCTCCTACTTGACTGTGATTTAGCATTGCAGTGTGTACCAAGATTGACAGTGGCTTGCGTGTAGCATTCTCCACAGTTCTTGTAATCGGTGTCTCCTTCATACAGCACTTCCAGCTCTATGCATCCCTGCTTGCCAAACAAGCCTTCAATAGTCACCGTTTGCTCTTTAGAGTCAAACTTGATCACTAAATCTGGAGCAAGATGTGAAATGAGCTTTGTGGTTACAAAATTTAGGAAATATGTCTGTGGGGATGAGGTGTGATTCTCATGAGATTCTACTGAGAGCAAAAGAGGTCACTAGGAGTATGTTTGGACACAATCATGAAACAAATTGTCAGGGATTTCCTTCCCCTGACTGTTTGTGTTTGTCCGCATCACTTTGCCTTTGAGAAAGGTCCTGCTAGGATCGAAACGTCAGGCCCTCATACTTTTGTAGATATACGTGTATGACGTTCGCATGGAGGAGAATGCAATTCAATGAGGGTGTGCCCTACTCGACGTAATAAACCCTGATTGTTCAGTGCTCAAAAGAGCTCAAACAAATTCAGGCAGCTGAATTTCCTTTGGCAGGCAATTGGGAAAAAGCACTGAGCAATCAATGCTTTTTACACCAAGTAGGGCAAACCCTCATTAAATCACACTTACAAGTAATTAAAGTAATTACTGGTCTGCAAAGGGGAACTTGCAAAACAAATTAGAAAGTCTTAAATCAGAAACATCCGAGGGTCAAAATTTCATTAATATATTTTTTGAATTTTCCTTACCATTTTCTTCAGGCGGCTTTGCTGGAAAAGTGAAACAAAGGAAAGGAAAAGAATCCAATCTGAATTCACAGAATCTAAAAGTGTAATTGCTAATTGTAAAGCCATTGGACATGGTGCTGCAAGACAAGACCAATGTGTACAGGTACTGTACATGTTGTACTGTACTAATGTTTACAGATATATTTCTATGTCATTTGTAGATGAACATACATATTCTACACTCAAGTCCTTTAAAAAAGGGCTTTTCAAAGCTTCCTTCAGCAAACTTGCAACCAAAATAAAAAAAAATTCTACATTTGAAATGCAATTGATTTTTCATCTACAAAATTTCTGCCCGTGTGCACATTCTGTATGCCTGCAATGAACAATGATATGAACAAGGTCGCATCACGTACATGTAGGAGTGAAATTATACATGTACACCTGTACAATGCATGGTCTGTCTGTCTCTTGAAATTAATACACATTTACAGTACATGTAGTGTACTTCACTCACTCTCTTAAAAATAGGAAGCTTTGGAAATGAAATACATGTACATGATGATGTACTTGAACAAATACACAATAATTATAGTCAATGTTGGTATGAAATAAAATCATTTGTCTTCTTTGCAAATGATCTAATCACCATGTCTATGACTATGCACAATATTTGTAAACAAGGAAGTACATACTGTGCAAGTACACGTACATGCTGGGGTACATGTACCTGTATTAAATGCAGTGCATAAAAAGTCTTGAAGATAAGCATTGAAATCACAATTCAAAAGAATATGATATACACAATGTGTTGCTTATCGTCATGCAAAGGAGAAGGTTAACAAAAGTCACCATGACGTTGATAACGTGGGGAAAACCAGAATTGAGAGGGGGGGGGGTAGCCAGGCTGAGATAAAGTTATGTTTCCTGTCTGCAGCACATGTAGATTGTCTCCTATCAATTTCATTTGTGTGTGTTTTTTGTCAAGGGTATATGGGTCATTTACTATGTACTAGACCTGGAGGCCATTTTCATAGTACAGTCAAAATGTACAGTACATTGTACAATGGTACATACATGTACATGTACACTTACGTGCAAAATGTCATGATTCAAGTTTGCCAACCCAAACTTCACTTTTGTTTCAGGATACTGTATGTAAACTGGTAAAGAATATGTACTTGAAAACAAGGCAAAACCCATTGAGATCACATCACGATGTGGTTGGTAATCCTGTTCACACAAGGAAGATTGTTCATGCATTTTGGAGTCCTGAAGTGTTTCGTTTACAGACTTAACATCATGAACTGCATTGGTGATAAAGATGTTGAAGGAAGTTCTGCCTCATGACATGAGTGTACGCGCAGCACAGTTTTCAGAAGCTCTCAATATTTTAAAAGAAACATCCATACTCAAGTGGAGAGACACATGGTTCTGCTTTCCAGAACGGTCCTGCTAGGAACGAAACATCACTCAGGCCCTTGATAACTTTTGTCATTTAGGTCAGAAGGAAGTATGCAACATTTGTACTCAGTTGAGAACAAGTTTGTTAAAAAAAAAATAACCACTGCCTGGCTTACATCTGTGTTTGCAAACAATAGCCTGTGATAAATAATTAGATGAGGCCAGAGTTGAACGGACTATTTCAGTCAAAGTGGAAAATAAAACTCCACCAGCAGACTGGTGTTAATTCCAAGCATTTTTTTTTTTAATTAGAAAAGCCAGATGCTTGAAACTGAACACCAGAAATTTGCACCCAATTTTCCAGAGTTTAGGGAAACACGATCTTCTAGGGTGAGGAAAGGTCATGCTCCAGGAAATGCTGATTATAAAAATACTGCCAAGAGCAGTTGTGAAGGTCTGCAGCATGGCATCTCATGACTGGTGACAGACAACAAAAGGTGTTCAGAATTTGGCAAATAAAATGTTATTTCCTTGTTACCCCATGCTACAAGTGAGTGAATAAATGAATTTTTTTGGAGTGAAGTTTTCAAAACTGCAAGAAACCTACCATTTTTGACCAGACTTCCGATTTAGCCAACCATGCCAACACCAATACCATTACATCATCATGAACATGTATAGTCTCACAAAAGTTATCATTAAAGTGCTACTCCCAATTTTAGACATTTATGGCAACAATAGTCAGAGATACTTACGCAATGTTGTCACGTTTATCACTCCGTAGTTAGGATTTCTGCTGATTTTATTCTCAGCATAAACCCTGATCTCATATTCTGTATATCCTTCAAGGCCAGTCACTGTGTACATATTCTCTCCTCCAGTAATGTGGTCACTAAACTCCTCTGTTTTGTCTGAGTTTGTCTTCAAGTGGCTGACAATGAACCACTGGTCCTCACCACCATCATACCCAGCTGCCCAGCTCACAGTTATAGAGTCTGAAGTCCTATTGGCTTTCATTAGATTAGTGGGGGACTCAGGTCTTCCTACAAACCAGAGACAAATAAGATGGCAAAAAGAAATCATTAACAAATAATAAATTAATCATCAGTGCTGTTGATGGATTGAAAGACGTCAATCCATGTACATTTCTGAGTCTGAGAACTAGAGTCCGCCCATATTTAACCATGTCTGTTTAGAATGTTCCGTTTTCAGGTTAATACTTGTTAATACATACTGTAACTGTTGCAAACTGCTCACCGACTAAAATAAACTGCAATACATAAATCTATAAAGTTAGAGGGCCTGACGTTTCGATCTTAGCAGGACCTTGCTCAAAGGCAAATGAGAAAGGTTGTGCTAGGATCAAAACGTCAGGCCCTCTAACTTTGAGGTTAATACTTTGTCGAATGCCCGCAAAAGGGCAGAAGCGCGTATTAGAAGTGCAAATACCACGTTATGCCCTTCTGCTGGGAACCAATTTCCTGTGGTCTGTTTCATGACACTTTATAATTAGTGTTTACGTCATCGTGACATATATCAACACATCATGTGAATAGGATTGAAGAGCGTACCAAAAAAGAATACACTGAAGTGCGTCATTACAAAAAAATGACCTTCATGACCTTTGTGCTTCTGCTTCTATGTGTACTGTGTGTAAAATGTTGACATGTAAGTTGTCTTTTGGAGGGAATTCCAAAGCAATGGTTTCTTTCCAGCAATTGGTTTCCATGTAACCTCCGAGACAAACAGAGGATAAATCTTACTTGTTCCTGTGAGGTTGATCTTCAGGATGTCTTCATCTGCAACACCATTGGAGGCTGTGCAGGTGTACTCTCCATAGTCTCTTTCAGAATCCACTGCACGGATGGTCAAATTACCAGTGACTTTATATCCGAACACATTATCTCCACTGGTCACCATTTTCATAACGGTGTACTTGCTCGTATCATTGGTTACTAAAGTGTTGTTAGGAGCATACCAGGTGATGTTTGGTGCAGGATTTCCCAGTGCAATACACGTCAGGGTTTCATCCTCACCATCCTTAGATCCTGCCTCGGTGACGTCCTTATTTAAAATACTTGATTCATCTGAAAAAGAAAAAAAAAGGAAAATGTTTTAATTGAGACTCAAAGATTACTCAAATACATAGGCTAGCTTTTAAATTTAAGACAAACTACTCTTGCTCATTTTTATTGTTTTATTTTTAGTCTTCTCAAACAAGTACAGGGCCTTATGTGTCGATCCTAGCAGGACCTTTCTGAAAGAATGTTTTTTTCTTTACGGCAACAATGAACAGATCCAGCAAGAATTGTAATTTGTATAATTTAGTTTTCACTCTAGAGTTGGAATACTGTGATGGGACGGAGTTACAACTTTGTAAATGTCAATTCAATGTCAGGTCTTTCAATGAAATTAATTTCAACTCTGATTACAGCTCCTGATGAATACAGCTGAATGATGAGTGACATTTACAAGGGAAGGAAAAGACAGTTGAAAAGACCCAGGTAAAGAAACCATTGTTTCACACACGTACTGTAATAGAATGCAGTTTCTAACATGTTTGACTTTCATGTGAACGGCTTTCATTCTAAAGACAATGTGAACGTTTTTGGGAACGTGACTTCTGTGAAATGGCTTTACAGGTTGTAAAAAAACATTCCATGAAGAATTTCTTCAAGCATAAAAACCATAAAATAAACAGTAACAAGTATCAACTTACAGTGTACAGTAACTGTAAAGAGTGATGAGTATACATCATTGTTAGGATCGGGTATCGCATTGTTTGCTTTACATCTGTAGTCTCCAGCTTGCTCCCTGCTGATGTTTTCTAGGGTCAGTGTACTATTGTACTCTGTATTCACCACAGTGTTAGGTACATCACTAGCATGAAGCTTTTGCCAAGTGATGTCACTGGGTAATGGATTAGCATCCAGGCTACATGTGAGTGCGACAGTTATTCCCTCAATGACTGCACCTTCAGGAGATTGCATGGGCTGGGAAAACTCAGGCGGATCTGTAAAAGTGACAAACAGCAATGTAAGACTTAAGCAACAACTTTAGCAAATATGGACAACATTGAAATTAAAATCTTAAGACGAAATGTATCCACCTTTGCAAACAAACACATCCAAGAAGACTACATGCCAGAGAAATAGTTAAAATGGGAACTAGTGTCAATGTGTGGAGAAGATGTTTCTAATCATAGCAGGGGCTTCCTGAAATACCGGTAGGAAATGCTGAAATGAAAACGTCAGCCCTCAAATTTAATTTGTGTAAATCAAGTGAGTAAAGCCTCTGCAACATTTCTGTATAATAACCTGACCAAAATGACGTACTCATTTACTTACACTGGACATTTAGCGTACATACATCACACACATTATCTTGACATGTGATAGATGGGTTGGTTGCACAGCACATTATGACATCACCATTGTTACTCTTATTCAGTGCATCAGTTGTATATGTGACGTCAGTCACTTTACCACCATGATCACCATGTACATTGGGTTGATCGGTGGGTGCAGTGATAGCTTCATCACCCTTGTACCAGGTCAACATGGTGGCTGGATTACTACTCTCAGATACACATTGTATTGAGACTGTATTCCCTGCTAGTACTGGAGTAGGACACTCTGTCAAACTCACCGACCTTGCACAAACTGTCAATGAAATCAGAAAAGAAATTTTAAATCAATTTCCGATGCACAGGACTAGACATCCGATATTGGCAAAGCAGAAATTAATTTCACCCAAAAATGAGATATTGTGACTTAAATCTTCACGGAAACTTGTTTGGCGTAGAAAGGCTTGGCCATTTTTGAAGTTGCGATAAGATTGATGAAGGTAATAGAGATTTTCGCAAAATGTTTTACAAAACCAATCTCCCATTTCTCCATAAAATCAATAAAATTTATAATTTCTAGTATCCAAATGAAGAATTTGCAAAGATGCAATCGATGCTATAATAATCAGAGCAAAACATTTATTGTCAATTAGCAAAAATTTACCAAAAATGTGTGTTGTTTAAACCGCGGTATTCTCTGTAATACTAAAAGGTTGTGGAAACGGACAGTAATGTCAGACCAACCTTGTGCCTGAAAACCTATTTAACTTGGACTAGTTTCAGAAAAGTGACATTTCTACTGCATTAAAGTATGGGAACAATGAAGAAAATATAACAGTCATGTTAATAGTAAGAGTTTGGATGGCGTGAATGAAATGCATACATTGGACATTGAGGGGATCTGAAGAGCCTTCTGGTTCTGGTCCAGTCCAGGAATCGCTCTGTGCAGCACACTTGATGGTGTTCCCATTGTCCTGCCTTGTTGGTGTGTAGTCCAAGGTACTTGTGAAGCTGTAGCGTTGACCTGAGGCTGTAGATGGTGTGGTTGTGGAGCCAGGTAAAGGTGCACCACTAGTACTATTGGACCAAACCAACATCCAGTCCTCAGGATATCCCAAGTGTGCTGTACATGTCAGGCTGGTAGACACACCTTCAGTCATGGGTGAGGTTGCCGTGATCAAAGGTGTATCAGGAGGACCTAGAAAAGGGACGAAAATGATTTACAGTAAAATCGCGATAACTCGAACCTGGTTAACTCGAACCTCCATTTACCTCGAATGCATAGGCTATTGTATTCCCGACAAAAGAATAGGCCTATACGTATGTATGTAAAATAATTCTTTTATAACTTGAATGCCGGATAACCCTTTTCATCCATTACCCTGGAGTTTGACTTGTATCGAGATTTTACTGTACTTAATACAACACAACTTATTGAAGACATGAATACACATGTGCATGTACACATGCTTGGTGGTTATTATTATTATTATAAATGCATGTAAACCAATCACATTAGAAATTGCCAGTTGGTGAGGTACAAATGTACATGTGATCATGTACATCGTAAATGTAAGTCAAAAGGTCAGGATGATCAAGTTCAGTGAGTGGACAGGGTAGACCTGTCACATTACAGCCATGGATGAAATGACCATGAGTCTGGATGGCAACACATGGACAAAGGCCAGGGAAGGATCTGTCATTTCACAAAGCATTAAGATGCGTCCTACAGTGTAAGTCAACTTATCATTTGCCTTTGAGAAAGGCCCTGCTACGATCAAACCGTCAGGCCCTCTAACTTTGGAGATTCATGTATCTTAATTCATTTTAGTCAGTCAGCAGTTTGCAACAGTTTTTGTATTAACTTCAACTTCAACACATTGTTGGTTTTCATACATGTAAGTACTGTAGGTCACATTGCTTCTCATTGCATCTCCCATCACCTTCAGATTGATTGAAAGTTAAGATGAGGTTGATGAAATTGAGCACTGAGTCTGCAACCTCCCCCCTCTCACCCACACCAAACTCTCATTCAGCATTTGTAAGATTAGAGACAAAGGCAATAATGTACATGTACATGTACTGTACCCCATTGCCATTATTTAACTGGCCTTAACTGTACATTGTACGTACTACATGTACGTCGTACATTGTATACATAAAGCCAACCCCTTTGTGGCTATGTCTGTCCTTTTTTAAGCTCTAGTTTTTAGTGCTTAAGATTAGAAATGGTTTCATAAAAACAGCTAACATTGTGTCAAGAAATAAGAGAAATCATTGTATCAATTCAATCTAGAGGCATTTCAAATAAGCTGAGCATGTGCACCTATGCCTTGGTGTTCAGAAGCATTCCATAGGAATTATAGAAATAGAGAATTATTAACATAAACAAGTACGCTTCCTTTTGTTCCTGCAAATATTAATGTTTACATTGCACACACAAAATCTCAGGTTAAATAGCCTGAAGTCCCTCTGACTTTCTGAGTACTGATACAGACAGTAGTTGCATACATGTACCAGTACTGTACAATGTACACGTACATTTACGTACATTTAAATGTACAGTTAATTTTGCGTGCTCGATACAATTACTTACCTATGACATCAATGGTTGTCTTATCTTGTGGGTATGTCTGAGTTGACTCGTCAGTGCTTGCTACACATTTCACCTCTTGCTTGTGATGGGTTCTGGCTGCAGTTAATGACCAGGAGCCTAATGTGTCATACAATCCATTACTTGGAGATGAGGTTGGGCCTGCAACACCAGTAGAAGGCATTGCATTGGATACCAACCATTGGATAGATGCAGCTGGTCTGGTACCCTGTACCGAACATTGCAAGGTATAATTTGTTCCTTGGTCAAGAGTCAGTGAACCTCCTACTTCACTACCAGATTGCAACAGCTGAACCTCCTTGGGAGGAACTGGGAAAAATAAAAAGAAACAAATTAAGTTCATACACATACATCTACATGCACAAATAATGAGGAAATCACTGTAGCAGTTCAGGCATCACAATAAATAAAAGAATTTTACTAATAGACTGAGTGTAACAATTTGTTTTGCAAACTGTAATAGATGAAATTACATTGTAGCAGTGCCCCATAACACTGTCCAAAACAAGCGTTTTGTTTCTAATAGCAAGTCACATCACCATACATAGTACTGTACATGTAATTACATCTAGAAAGTACGTCTACATGTACTATTGACTAATTCCAAGTTGCACTTGAACAATTTCTACAGTGTGTCGGACTGTCGGTGTACTGTACATGTCACGTACATTATGTGTATGCATGTGTGCAAATTAAAAGTACAACCAACCTTTGATCTGGAGAGTAACTGTGATGCTAATATCAGGTTGTGTGGATCCATCTTGCTTGTTGGTAGCACCACATGTCAGCTGGGATGTAGCTGGGTTCTCAGCGATGCTGACAGTTATCACATTGGAACTATCTACTGTGCCATCAGTATTGGTAGAGGAGGTTGTAGTACCCAGTGGCTGGTCTGTAGTGATGCTTAATGGAAGGGTCCAGGTAAAGGTGGTTTGTGGGTAGACACCAGGCGTGTTACAGGTGAACTGCCTACCATCACCTGCTACCACTGAGATGGAGCCTCCATCGTTGTATGTCACACCATCGTAGTCAAGAGTTATGGTACTAGGGGGCACTGACAGTAAACAAAAGACCAAAACAGCTTGTCAAGTTTTCTGAAGTTGAGTACCGGTACATGTACCACCCCTACATACGTTGTAATTGTGCATCTTCTAACAAGTGTTGGCTTCAATACTGGCCCTGGTGCCATGGTTTAAAAAAGAGACTGTAATGCTCCATGGGTTCAATGCCCTTATAGTGGGTTATGTACATGTACATGTAAAATGACAGAGAGAAAGTTAATTGTAATGTAGAACATTTACTGGAACACTCAGTACTTGTAAAGTTGCACATACTGTGCCAAACCTATTTTGTTTTATTATATTCTGATATTGTCATGATTGTGCCATATCAAATCTATAACAAATGGGGCTTAAGGCACAAAGAAAAACAAGCGGTCAATCAGAAAGAAAAAGGATAGGTCTAAATTATACCTGTAGCTTCAACGATGAAAATCAATGATCAATAAACAACAATGGTTTTGAAAGATTTTGATTTTGATATTTTATAAATCTTGAATGCCTGGTTTTGAAAGAGTGCTTGGAAGATAATGTACATGTATGTCTTATGAGGTACATGTAATTTTAGTTTTGTTACGTTCTAGCCACCTAAAGATCCACTGGGATGATTGGGATCAATGGGAATATGCTCTCTTTGACTGGAGGATCTCTAACCGTGACTAAGGAGATAATCAAGGATTTCAATTAGAAGTCTTAGAGTCTAGGGGTGGATTTTACAAAGCCCTACGATGCATGGTAACTCAGCGTGCGATGGATAACCCATCATAAGTTTTACAGGCTGCATGGTTTATACAATATATAGGCCCTAGTGCAACGCTCATCATCTTGCAAGTTTACGATGGGAAATGGAAAATAAGCTCTTTGTTTTTTTAACAGGCCTGTAACAGGAGACCAGTACTGGTACAGTATGTTAAAGGGGAATGAATTGATCAATTAGCAGATTAGGGAGAAAAATGTTGGCTTATCTGATTGGGTGTTAAAAACAACCTACAATTACCGGTACATGTACCTACATGTACATGTGTGTACGTGCTACTCACCTACGAGTTTCATAAAGAGAGAAAAATCATGGAATTAAGTGGTCAAATTCGCGTTCCCGCAAACCGCCATCTTTTCGAATGGCCCGCCAGTCACTGCGGGGGGTATGACATCGCAACGGAAAACTCCCGCATGGGCCCGGATGGATGTACCCCTAATACATGTATACAGCGTGCAGTTATACACTCGCGAGCTGAACGATGGTGTACTGCCAAAATATACAGTTGAAATGACGTGATTTGTAGCGTTGTGATTGCGTATAGTCTCGATCTAGTCTTGACTTTGAGAAATTTCTCAACTTTGATGGCTGCAGCCCACTTCCTAAACAACTGTCCTTGTCCTTATTGAGAACTGCATGGAAAGATTTCCCCAGCTTTTTCCCGCTGGCATTTTGACATCCAAAAGCCTGGCAGGTCACCATCGTTCAGCTCGCGAGTGTATAACTGCACGCAGTATGTACAGTACAGGTGTACATTGTATGTGTATGTATGGGTGTACGCATGTACGTGTACAATGTACACGTGTACCACTACATGTACTGTACGTACACCATGTACTGTACACAGTTGTACGTACATGTACATGTACATGTACACGTACAGTACATGTACATTGTACGTGTACATGTACATTGTACGTGTACATGTACATTGTACATGTACATTGTACATGTACTTGTACATGTACTTGTACATGTACTTGTACATAAGAGTATGTACTTGTACATGTACTTGTACATGTACTTGTACATGTACTTGTACATGTACTTGTACATGTACTTGTACATGTACTTGTACATGTACTTGTTCATGTACTTGTACATGTACCGGTACATACACATTGTACAGAACGTACACATGTAGCATGTAGAGGTATTCCCACAGTTTAGTGTTCTACCTGACTGACATGATGAAATATTCATACACAGCCTTTACAGGACCTACATACTGTACATGTCCAGTACATGTACAGTACATGTTCAGTCCTGATTTGAAAACTGCACAGACCTGTCTGCCTGTGTACTGTAAACAAGAAAATTTACACACTCAACTTGGGTTGCGTTTGAGCGCATTCATGAGCGCAATGCAGCTACATGTGTATCTCAAACATGATGCACAAAAATCCTTTTTTAATATACGGTAGTAATGAAGACCTCTGACCTCTGAGTTCTCGGGTTTAACATACACAGCACTTGTACCAGCATGTCAGCATTCTACGAACCTGAGCTATACATTACACAGCCTGCTGCCTTCCTACAGTAAATAAAGTTACATGTACTATTGTATAATAGCCAACTATTTTTTCTGCAAGGGGGTTGCTAATCAGAAGGATTTACATTAGCAGGAATCACATTAATGTAACGTACATACCAACATATCTAATAAATTTGAGTAACCTGCCACCTTAGGACTTGATATATCGAGCAGGTGGTTACTACATTGTAGCACTGGCACATTAAAACTAGAGGTCTCAGGTTCAAGACCCTGTCCAGTGAATTTGTCTTTGCCATTTTCAAAACTTGTCAATAAGGTTTTCCAGTAAGTTAAATCTCTTTTAATACTTTGTTGTTAAAAAAACCCATTTAGAGCCATATACATACGTGTACATGAACGTTGTAGCTTCTACACCTCGGAATTAAAAACAAATTCTAATACTAGTATAGTAGTACTGGTACTTATAAGATTTTTGACACTCAAAGGTAAATTCTGTCCCAACTACATTGTACATGTACTTCCAGTGTTCTCATACAGTTCGGTACGTGTACGTACGTGTACATGTACATGTACACAATAATGTACACGTGTACATGCACATGTACACGTGTACATGCATCTGTACATGTATACAACAATGTACATGTGTACATGTACATGTACATGTGTGTTAACTAGACTTTGGCAGTCCTGTGAGCTTGTGTACATTTCTGACAAATCATTAGAGAACTGCAGCCTGTGAATGTACACATGTACATATACGTGTAACAGGTAACCATGACAAATGATGTAACATACATTTACATGTACATGTATACAATACTGAATAGTACTACAATTTACTAGTTACTACAATTATGTTAAATCTTCACACTTACCAAGGACGCTTACAGTCAATGTAGCCTGACCGGTGTCTGTTTGTGCGCCAGGGATTCTTGTATAGATTTCACATACGTAATCACCACTGTCAGTCTGTGCTACACTCTGAATGGTAAGATCGCATCCTATGCTGGTGTCCATGCTTGATATGGCGTAATTAGGCTCGTTATACCCATTATAGTATATTAAATTGCCTGTACTCGAGAGTTCACCAATGAAAATTGATCCTTTCTTCCAAAAACAGTTGTCAAAAGTACATGAAGCATCAGGCTGGGCAGGCAAGTCAGGACAAGGAGATATCCAGGCATACCGACATGTCAACACTTTCATGGACCCTTCAAAAACTTCACCAGCTTCAACATTCACTGTGGCTGCAGGGTCTTGACTGTAAACTGAGTAGAAATGGGAAAGGATGGCATTAGTGTGATTGTCAGCAACAGAAACTTTAAACACAAACATGGATACAAATATACTTGTACAAATACTTTTAAACAATTGTGAAAGGGGGATATTATTTTTAACAATGAATAATTATCAACAAAAGGAATATGCACTGAATACAATTTAATGGACACATTCGCATGTCATCACTGGTCGTTAGACATCAAAAGCTTAAAATTACGACCTGGATGAGGGTTACGGTTACAGCAAATAAAAATTTAAGTGACTTCTCATAAAATATACAATTTAATTTGGCGTACATAAATGTACACTGGCAGTGAAACTTTGAAAAGAAAGGTACATTGGAAACACATTCTTTAGGCTAAGTAGCATGAGGTAGATGTACATGTATCAGTAATTCATGGCATGATAATGTGAACTGATGAATATTAATATCTCAACGAAAATAAGGAGGATACCACTGAAAAGTGATATTAGTGATTAGCTGTGACAGTCACCAATGCCATCATTTTCACTTTCCAGAAAACTACCGTAGTATAAATTTGTAAAGTTTATACAGTCGGCATACATGTCAATCCTTATTCCTCCATGCATACACGTACATATACTGTTATAGTATGATCTAACACTAGATAAGTAACCATGGTAACACTATGTGTAATGTATATCGTGTGCAGTGTAAGCTGTTTGAAAAAATCTGTGATTTTTGCTGTTGGAAATTGGAACGTTCTAACTTCTGTGGAACTTTTACAATGATGGATAGGACGCAGTAGTCCGAGTAACTTGGACCTGACAAGTCACCTTTTTTATCGAAATTTGAAATTTCGATAAAAAAGGGCGACTAATCAGTTATTTGTCGGTTCCGAGTTACTTGGACTAGATAGGACGAACACATTCACTTACCCTGTCCACAGAAAAACATCAAAAACAGAAGAAGTTGCGTCTGAGTTATGCAGCTGGCATGACGGGAGCACGCCATTGCTCCTAATCCTATGAAGAATCTTCCTACCGTGTGTAAAAACGTGAACAACTTGTGTACAGCACTGTGTACAGTAAACGCGAGGATGCGTGCACTATAATTATTTTTATAGTCTATACGTACTGTATACAGTTCTGTAGCTATGTTCTTATTGTTTATTCCTCCATGGTTGTTCCGCTGTGAATTCAATCATGGTCCAATCTGCCAAAGCTTTAACTTTTACACACGATTTTGTAGATAAAGGAATAACTACCACACATGACACGATTGGCACATAGGGGCCCGTACTGTGTTTTCACAAGTGCCGCCTATGGAGGGTTGAGAACATGTTATGAAGTCTCCCTTTCCACACGCTTCCTGACGTGAACTCCTCAACTAACTCGATACTTATTTACATTATTTTTTACTTCCGGCTTTTATAATACACGTATAATGGTAACTGTTAAAGCGCCCTCTACTTCAAAGACCGACAGCTGCCCGGTCAATTTAGAATCTGCTTCCATGCACGAACGTGTATTAAAAAAACCCGGTTTTTTATACACGTCCGTACGTGCTTCCATGGCTGAATCACAATTTGCTTGGACCAAGCCGAACTATCACATCCTGCCTCGATGTATCTTCATGTATCCTCCAGTTACCGGTTTTCGACGATATAAGGCCTTTTCTACAAGCTGACCAATGTGAACGAAATTAAGTATCGCACTAAAAGAGCTCTCAGTCACTTTATCCACACCACAGACTATTAGAATAATCATGTAGAATGTTGATCAAGCCTGTCACTTCCGTAAGATTACCCGGTTTTGTTGATGTCCACAGCGCACCGCGCAGTAAGCATCGTCACCTATTTTCGATGGTGGTGTTTAGTAAGGTGTACCAGTGCAGCCAAACGCAAAATAAATTCTTAAAATAACTCAAATGCTGTGTGGCAATGTAAAATTCTTCCCTGTGTTTTTTTTTTTTTTTCATCTTTCGGGTTTTTGTTTTCGACACTGCTTCTAATACTTTCCTCAAACATTCATAATTTATGCTTAAAACTAATTATTGGTATGCATTAATTTTCTCCCATTGCCCTGAGCCACTTTGAGATGGGGAAGAACGTTGGATTGACTGTTTGTTATCACCTGTCAACTCATTTCCCTTCACTTTCCCATCCTTTTCCTAATCATCAAAACTGTCCTCATAATAATAAGGACATCAATTTAATCATCATAATGAATAATTCAAATTGAGAATAATTTTCTTAAAATGTGAAAAGAGGTTCATTTACTGAAAGACATCTTTTACCTTTTTTTGAATTTGGATCTTCAAGTAAACCATAGAGGTGAAATACGGTAGGGCGGTATCTATGAATGACACATGCAGCAATTCTCATCCTTGTTAATTTCCACATCAGAAGATACATCGAGGCAGGATGTGATTGTTCGGCTTGGTGCAAGGTAATTGTGATTCAGCCATGGAAGCAGATTCTATTTTCTTTGCCCTTTTGGTGGGGTTGTATTTTTTATCTGGTTGATGTCTTCTTCTGTGACGTTTAAAAAAACTCCACAATCCTCTTTCTCACTGCTTCTTCAGTTATGACCTTTCCCAATGTCACTAAAGAGACACGTTTCCTCCTTCGTGGTACTTTTAGGCCATGTTACTTTCTGCCTTTAAATAATAATTTAAAAATAAACATAAAAAAAATATAAAAAATGTATGCCCTTTAGGAGCCTCCATAGTTTTTTCCCCAGAACGGACTGCCTCAAGTTGCGACGTGATTATAATTATTTGTTTTCTACGTATGTTGGGGTTTGTTATGGTACACTCAGATTTTTTTAGGACCAACAATAAAGAAACTGGAGCTACGAAGCAACTGCCAATTTTGTACCTAGGAAAATAGACCCCAAATTAGCAACATTTTGAATCACACGAGTTTTGCCTACTGGAAGAGCCTTAACTTTCCACATTTTCGTTGACGGACAAAGAGCAGGAAACTGAAACCGGAAGATACGAAGTCTGAGATCTTAAAATCAAGTGGGCCTAACGTTTCGATCCTAGCAGGACCTTTCTCAAAGGCTTTGAGAAAGGTCCTGCTAGGTCCTGCTAGGATCGCTAGGATCGAAACGTCAGGCACACTAAATTTTAAGATTTGCATTTTGGTAATTTTAGTCAGTAAGCAGTTTGCGACATTTTTGTATATCACTTGAAGTATGAGATCGTTATGTTTTCATCGTGCGAAGTGAGTTAGAAGGCCAAGAGTCGAAAACGCGTACCGTCGAAAACTGGGGTTCCCACGATATACAGTAGGTGCATCCATAGTATTATTATTTCTATCCCCGCCATATTAATGTCGAATGCTGAAGGTATTTAATCGAGAGTGATTTTTTTTTCTTGTTTCTGAAAAAAATTATATCGATATACATGTACATAATTAAAGTGCACTAGTTGGTACCGGTAATAGACGAATCAAGTGATAGCCTATCCTATAATAAATCTACATGTAGACCTACATTGAAAATCTGAAATTTTCTTTACCATTATAATTTATTTGTACTTGAATGTCTTCGCCTTGATCGAGAAAAAAGTAGTCCCCGATACAAAACAAAATGAGCCCAACAAAGCTATCACGTGGTTGATCGCAAGCAATTTTATTGGTACTTAATTGGATGCAGTCGCCTGAAAACGTTGCCTGGAAGTCGAATGGTGATCTACTCGTCGAAAACGCACGGGGCGCGGTTTTTAATCAATCCCGTTGCATGTTGGTAATATTTGTCTCCTGTCCTGTCTGTATTATTTGTCTCACTGCAGAGACTGTTCTGAATGTTTTGTTTTTTCAGGTTTAGTGCAGTACCGCTCATCGATAATTATTATTTTTCGGCTTCAAGGTTACATATCAATTCCTTTCATAGCAAAAACGCTCCTTCGAAAACTGCTGTGCCTGTTCCCTTATCTAAACACAAGTCACACAGGCCACATGTGTGTACGTGTACAGTGCATGTACACATCAACGCGGTAGTACAGTGTGTGTTGGGTACTGGTTGGCCATGGATATAAGAAATTTTTCCATTAGCTGGAAAATCTTTGTCTACATTTGGACGGTGGTTAACATTGGCCAATCACAATGAAACTTACATTGATAGTAAGCTTAGGAATCACAGCGTCTCCTGTGCGATTAACAAAGTCAAAGGAGGGCGCTAGAGAAAATTATGGCGAGTTGAAAACGGGCAGTACAGCAGAACTTAGCGGAAGTACCGATTCTAAAATTTAGTGGGCCTCACGTTTCGATCCTAGCAGGACCCCTCTCAAAGGCAGAGTGACAAGGACACAACAGATACATGCACACGAAGGCAGGGGGGAGAGAGTGAATAGGACACGGAACACGGTACACGGAAGTACCGATTCTTCACACAAATTTTAACAAAAACTGGAGAGATTCGTAACGTTTATCCCAAAAATGACGGTCCTTAATTGTCGGGGGTTTTTTTCAAATAAAATTCACATGAATCGAAAGTATATTATATATTATTCATGATACTCGATTAACAATGAAGACTTTTAACGCGTTCGTTAGTTATGACATTAAAATGAAAATAGCCGGCTGATTCCAGTGTACCGTTCCTAAGGGGGATGTTCTACTGGTTGTGTGGTGCATTGAAAAGGAGCGAAAAGGAATTCATAATGTAGTACACGCAGGTCGCTGATATGCGTGTGAATTGGTCCACATAACATAATAGTAGTTCGTTACTCGTAGAATAGTTCACACAGTGATGGGTGCGTGACCTGAACCAGGAAATTGTGATGCACGTTAAATTCCCTCAACAAAAAGTCCCTCAACTCTTTGCCTATCATTAGAGAGAGGTATAGTCATCGGCCCCAATGCAATGGCATTCTCGGTTTTGGCAGCCCTTATGCTATATATGTGCTGTCTCCAAGGTGAGTGAACGAATCACTTCTTTTATATTCACAGTTATGGATATCTGACCCAGTGATTTGTCTCTTTATCGACCTTTTCCATATAATAATTATAATGACCATGCATGTTTACGTACACTTATGCTGATTTAAACAAAATTAAAATAAATCCAGTGGAAATTGGAAGGAGATTGGTCTCAGATTGAGGTGGCCCTTTTCCGAAAGCCGGCTTAGGCTTAGGCTCCTGCTTTGTAACAAATCTTTCATCCGTTTTTAAGTACAAGGCATGCAAATAGGAAACCAATCCCATTTTGAAAGAAAAAAGCTTCAACCTTGATCTCCCAGCTTTTGTGAAACATACCAGACGAAGCCTGAGCCGTAGCCTCAGCTGGGTTTTGGAAAAAGTGCCATGATTTAATCTAGGGTTTCCAGAACATTGATCGCGATTTATGATTGAATTTTATAAATTCGGCTCAAATTAATGCTTGAACTTCTTTTTTGGTTCGTGTTCAGATGCATTTTTGTTACAGAATTATTACCCGTCAACATTACTCTTTCCAAATAACAAGGGCCTGACTTCTCCCACAAGGCTTTCTGCTTTCGGAGAAGTCCTGCCAGGACCTCCTAAATTATTTTAGTAACTTATAGTTTTTGCACCATTTTTTCACAATTATTTCAAAATTATGTAGGCCTATTTAATTAGCCTATTCATGTTGGTGTTTACAGGAAAACTGTTCCTGTTGCTGACAATCACACTATAATGCCATCCTTTCCCATTTCTGCGCAGTTTACAGTCAAGACACTGCAGCCACAGTGACCGTTGAAGCTGGTGAAGTTTTTGAAGGGTCCATGAAAGTGTTGACATGTCGATATGCCTGGATAGATCCATGTCCTGACTTGCCTGCCCAGCCTGATGCTTCATGTACTTTTGACCTCTGTTTTTGGAAGAAAGGATCAATTTCCATTGGTGAACTCAAAAGTCCAGGCAATATTATAATACACTATAATGGGTATAATGAGCCTAATTACGTCATATCAAGCATGGACACCAACATAGGATGCGATCTTACCATTCAGAGTGTAGCACAGACTGACAGTGGTGATTACGTATGTGAAATCTATACAAGAATCCCTGGCGCACAAACAGACACCGGTCAGGCTACATTGACTGTAAGCGTCCTTGGTAAGTGTGAACACTATCAAAATTGTAGTGACATTTTTTTCATTGGCAGCTGCATATGTAGCTGCGGTGTTTACATAGGTTAGTGTTGCTAGGCCTACATGTCTATAGAAACACGCAGTACAAATCAAACATGAACATCGGTTGAAGCTGCCGAATATCCGACCACGGCCACCATGACATGCTGGAATCCGTTTTAAACGCAGTGACAATATTTTCACGAAAATGATCCTCAGAAAATCTTAATAATGATGCAAAAGAAATGGTTCATAATTAAACTGACACGGAATAGCCTGTATAGGCATATAGGCCTATTGGCTCTAGTACCACGGTTAAGTATCGGATTTTCAATAATATTCATGATATAACGTCACGATGACATGGTGGCAATGTTTGGAAACCCTTTTCCAACCTAGAAGTCACCAACTCCTAAGTTCAAATCTACTCGGACCTACGGTTGCGTCATGATTGCACTTGGCAGTTTGCCCCTTTAAAGTGACTTTCCGCTGAGATGGCTCTGACATTCAGGTTCGAGGGCACCAAATGACCTTTGGGACATTGTTCTGGAAAAATGTAATAAAAACCGACGTAACTTTGATGAGTATATACGAGACCGCAAAAAGTCAAAACTCTGCTTTTAAATTTGGGTACAGAGCCAAGTCGGGAAGATATACACATTTCAATAATAAATCACTCAATGACGTATTGTTTGAGATTTTATTGGTATTACATTGTATTTGATTTTGTTTATTATACTTGCAAGCATTCATACGTTGCGGCCCTAAGGCCAGGCTGGATTACATTTGAATTTACAGAGTAGACTATTTAAAAGCAAAGGCCATACGTCAATATTATCTTTTTTAATCACCCAAGGAGTGTTTTAGTTAGTTGTAGTCATAATGGTAGTGATGCTTCTGCAATTATGCAGACTACTCTCCACATAATAGATGGCATTGTCTGCACGAACGCATGTCAGATAATCCTTTACTTCAAAATATCCTTACTAATTTTAGACATTAAAAAGTGATATACAAAATTGTTGCAAACTTCTTACTGACTAAAATTACCAAAATGCAAAACTCAAAATCTAGTGGGCCTGGCGTTTCGATCCTAGCTGGGCCTTTCCCTGCCTTTGAGAAAGGTCCTGCTATAGGATCGAAACGTCAGGCCCATTTAATGTTGACATTTTGGAAGTAACAGAAAAACGGCAAAAGGAATCATTAACCTGACTGAGTGTGCGCATTGTCAGGTAGAACGAACGACAGAAGCATTATTCAAAATACTATGCCTGAACCGAACCAGTTATTCGATGGCATTGTGTGAAGTCAACAGCAATAGTCTAGACTTCTACATGTAATAGTTACCGCGCCTTTGTTGGGTTTACGATGGAAAGAAACTAATTTGATTGAAGTCGATGTTTGATGGATCAGTCTAAACCAATAAACTTTCATTTGGATATTTCTGTGTCATGTATTAGCTGCATGAGCTCGCTTTATATGATAGATGGGGATGACATCCTAATGACTTGTTTGTGCACTTAGATGTCTCAGGGGCATCACACTAAGTTGGCAACACTTTGTAGCATTTGATATCGGCACATTATTTGACACACGCCGTGTGAACTATTAGAACTCAGTTTTCAGAACTCAGTTTTCGTGACAGACTTAAAAGTGCTTTGACCTATTACTACTGTACCAGAAAGTATTGTGAAAAATCGACTTTTCCCCTAAAAATCAAAACGTTCTGTCTAAACTTATACTCCAGGGTATAGCAATTATTTGTTATAGATTCATCTTATTTAGAGTAGTTGAGTTAAGACATTGCATTCTCTGCAATAAGAGTGATTGGTCTGTTGTGTTTGTCAGCTGCTGTCTTCAAAGTGAAACCAGATTTGTCCGTTCACTCACTCTGTATTCAAACGTCATCACTCTCTCTCTTTTACATCTAATCATCCCGATGTGCTTTCTACATTCCTGTGAAGTTTGTGGATAATTATGTTTGTGGATAATTATGTGGATAATCACGCCTATAGTGATCACAAGTTCGTTAAATGAATTAATGCTACGTGACATGATAATCGGGTAACTGCCTACAGGAACTCTGGTATTCTTTGGAAGACTGTGCCGCATTCTTTGCTGCGTAAAATGTTTGCATCATGATTTTTTTTTCGGCTGGGGCTGTTTTTATTGTGGATTGTTCAGGTTTGTGCAGTACCACTCATACATGTTGATTTCAAGCTTCACGAATTTGGAAGAAGTCACTGATGCTCGAAGCGGTATACATCGATACTGTGTGCCTCGTTATAGTATACGTGTACACAGTGAGTGCGTGACCTCAACCAGGAAATTGCGATGTATGTTAAACTCACTCAACGGCCCTTTACTCCATTCCATTTTGCCTATCACCAGAGGGAGATACAGTCATCGGTTAACAAAACCCCAATGCAATGGCATTCTCGGTATTGCCAGCCCTTATGCTATATATGTGCTGTCTCCAAGGTGAGTGAGCGAATCACTTCTTTTATATTCACAGTGATGGACATCGGACCTAGTGATTTGTCTCTTTATCGGCTTTGTCATAGGCCTACACTGACCCTTTCATTAAGCTTACAACAATTTGTTTTTATAATGTTTAAGACCACTTATGTGACTTTCCAAGGAGAATGGTCTTAAACCGACAAAATTTAATCTAGGGTTTCCTAGAGCATTGTTAACGTTGTTACATATCTACTACTCTATCCCCTTTTGAAATCTATATTTCAAAATTCAAAAATTAGGATGGCGTGACGTTTCGATTCTAGCAGGACCTCTCTCAAAGTCTGAAAGCCTTAATGGCAGGTTCTGCTTGGATGGAAGCGTTAATTAGGCCCTCCTAAGTTTTGATATTCATATTTTGGTCAATTTGATTAGTCGGTATGCAGTCTGCAACATTTTTACATTGTACGATCTACGATTGTTTACAGGACAACTGTTCCTGTTACTGACACCCACACTGATATCACCCTTTCATAATTATTTCTGCTCAGTTTACAGTCAAGACGCTGTAGCCACAGTGACCGTTGAAGCTGGTGAAAGTTTTGAAGGGTCCATGAAAGTGTTGACATGTCGGTATACCTCGATACCTCCTTGTCCTGACTTGCCTGCCCAGCCTGATGCTACATGTACTTTTGACTTTTGTTTTTGGAAGAAAGGATCAGATAACATCGGTTACATCTCAAGTACAGGCGATGCGACCTATGAGAATGTTAACACTAATTACGTCATATCAAGCATGGACACCAGCATAGGATGTGATCTTACCATTCAGCGTGTAGCACAGACTGACAGTGGTGAATACGTATGTGAAATCTATACAAGAACCCCTAACTCAGAAAAAGACACTGGTCAGGCTACATTGACTGTAAGCGTCCTTGGTAAGTGTGAACATACTGTATACTAGTCCGAGTAACTTGGAACCGACAAGTCACCCTTTTTTATCGAATTTTGAAATTTTCGAGTTTCGGGTGACATTTTTTTCCATTGGCAGCTGCATGTAGCTGTGGTGTTCACATAGGTTAGTGTAGCTAGACGTGACAGATTTGTATCATCAGGATCTCTTTTCTTCATGACAATTGGGATATAAATAGTTTAAAATAGAAAGAGGTCATTATACAGTGTTGTCAACGTTGGTCTGTTAGCCAACATGACTATCAGAAGTTAGTAAAACCCTCCACTACTTCTCAGAACCACACCAACTCACAGAAGAGCAAACCATTTATTATGTCACCGCAAACAACCTCACATTAAGCAGTACAAACTAAGTTACTGTTACCACGGGAAAAAAAATCCCAATGGCAATCTATCTGGGCTAAACTCCGCAGTGATATCCCATCTTTAGGGTGGATGGAGCCTGAAAATGTATTATCTCATTGTAGGACATGTTTATGCATCCCGAAAAAAAAACACAAAGCAGAAGGAAGTACAACGCCTTTCATATCTTTGACACCTGACTTGTGTGTTTTTAGTAAGCATAGTAAATGGGACTGGCATGAGATGGTTTGCGTGTCAAAGGAATAAAGGTGGTTTAAAATACCTCATTTTCCTCATTCATTACTTAACGTTTTCTTAGTTCATGTGCCCGGCTGGATAGCGCTTCATCAGTTGGTTTGCAAAATGAAAAAAATAATAAAGGAAACAATTGTGTTTCTGAAGACATGGAGTTATTTGCATTGTCTGTGATTGTTCTGCTGTGTTGGTGCTGCCTTCACTCTCGCTGTACTCACAAGACATTTCTTTATTTCATAAACGATTCTACCCTCTGGTGAACGATTGGTGTACATGCTGATAACACGTATCAGCATCAGCATTTCGTAGAATTTAGTTGTCATTTTGCTTATAGGGACGTGACCGTCTAAACGGATAACTGCCTTCAGTAACCCAAGTTCAATTTGGTTCCTCATTGTTTGTGGTGTAAACTGTATCATTGTTCAAGTAATACGAGTTCACGTTCCTAGTTTGCAGTGAATAGACCATGACAGTGACCGTTGAAGCTGGTGAAGGTTTTGAAGGGTTCGTGAAAGTGTTGACATGTATAGATATGCCTGGATACTCCATGTCCCGAATTACGTCGGAGTGATGTCGGAGGTCAAAGGAGGTCGAACTTATCCAGGAAGTTATTATGGGGTGTTTTAAAATCCCACAGTTCCCCATCCTTTGCTTCACTAGATCTTGTTCATCAGTTGGATTGCAAATCTAAATCAAACTTTTTGTTAGTGAAGACATGGCGTTATTTGCTTTGTATGTGGTTGGTCTGCTGTGTTTGTGCTGTCTTCAAGGTGATGAGGCCAGATTTATCCGTTCACTCCCTCTGTACTCGACATTACTTTAAAGGGCTGCTGCAATATACATGTTTATCACTTAAATCCATGCTACAGAACTGTTTTGCAATGTTGCTAACAATCATGAGCAAATGATGTCAACACAGGATTTTGAAACAGAAACCGTGTTGGTTGTGTACAAACGTTTCTGAAAATGTCTGGTTTTTCCTGCAGAGCTATCCCTAAACCCGTTGATTTACTGCGCAGCCAAAACGTATGCTGCCAAAGATGACAGCAGAAAATGAGCGCTTCACTGTGATATTGGAGAGACCCATAAATATTTAGATAGTATTGGTGGTATGTTTTTGAAGTTGGATCCTCATTGTTTGTGCTGTAAATATTTGTATCATTGCTGAAGTAGACTGGTGTGGCAGTAACCACTGAAGATGGTGGTTTTGAAGGACTGTGGGTAAAGTGTTGATAGGCCCCTATGTCAATATGTCTGGATACCTCCACACGCATTTCATATTCTGGAAATGTCTGCGTCTTCGGCCATTGATGAGTAAAAATAAGAACAAGGATTGTCAGGGGTTGATTTGCATGTTCGTGCTCAATTGCTCCGTTGTCTTCTGGAAATCGGAGTAATATTCTGAACATGTTTCTGTTTTAAATACAAAGCAGTTGATGAGGGCTGTACTGACTGTAAGGACCCGCAGTAATTAGTACATGTGTTTTTTCGGCTTGTGCAGTTGGCATCCTTGATATGATCACATGTGATTACCTTTCGCCCATGTATCGTGCATAAACTGATTAATTAATGCTCTCAAATGCTGCTACTTTACCTTGAATGTGCCCGTAGTATCTGTATTTTGCTTAATGCTTATTGCCGAGGGGTACACTGAATATGCCATTGGTTCATGGGGAAGTAGTGCACAATGTCTGTGTCGTTTGCCATTGAGTAAACATAGGCCTAGTCAATTGGATTTTCCGGAGTAGGTTTGCGTGTCAAAGTTTGAATGCGTCGATCTTTTCAGGAAATTACATTAATTTTCTTTGCACGTGCCTGTTTTAAATACGTTGCAGCTGATGAAGGAAGTATGAATCAATTCGTATTTTTTAAAATCAGTGTCGTGTTTATTTACCAAACAGTAAAATAATGGGACTATGATGAGTTGTTTATGTGTCAGAGTTCAAAGAATGTCGACCTTAACCAGGAAGTTAACCAGGTTATATTAAACCACTCCCGTTCCCCATTGATTACTTCACTTTATCTTAGTTCATGTGCAAGGCTGGACAGCCTTTCGTCAGTTGGACTGTAAAACTAATTGAAAATATCTTGTATTAGAGAAGAAATGGCTCTGTTCGCATTGTCTGGGGTTGGTCCGCTGTATTTGTGCTGTCTTCAATATGAGGCAGATTTGTCCGCTCACTCCCTTTGTACTTAGACGACAGGTTTTAATGTGATTTTTCATAATTGTTTGTACTTTGTGTAGAGCGATTCGCGTAAAACTTGATGACGCCCATCGACATCAGTAGTTCGTTGAATGAAATTTTAGTACAGTTTTCCTTGTAGGGAATGACCATTTAAACGGATAACTGTCTCCTGTAACTGTGATATTTTTTTCCAACTGTTTTTGGTGTAAATGCCTGTATCATTGCTCAAGTATATATGGTTTCAATTGTCTAGTTTTCAGTGGACAGGCTGCTACGACTGTGACTATCCAGTCTTATCCTACTACAATCCCAACTCTGCGTGCTAAACTTGAGCTAGGGATCGTAGGTTTAAAGCATTTGCACGTTTAAAAACATTGGTACGATCTTAAAACAAAGGTTCACAGATTTACATGAAACTTATACAGTTTTAAGATGGTTATAGTAGAAACCTTGCTCTGAAATATTTCTGCCTAAAATGCTGTATTTTTTTAGACAAGAGTACAGAAATTGTTTATGTCTCACCCTTAGATCTAAACAATTCTTTTGGAACAATACGTTGAATGCTGCGTTTTGCGAAACAAAAGATTAAACGTGTTTCACTACTTTCGGTTTCACTACTCGGTTGACGGATTGAGCTGAAATGTTCACACCTGTGCTATTTCATGCATATGTTTGATCAGACAACGTATGGGTGATTTTCTTTGACCTCCACCAATGCTGTGTTATCCTTGAAAGTTTGATCACGACATTTTCTTTTCTAACCACCTAATGTGAGGCGTCTTGAAGACGACTGGGATACTCATTACCCGAAGACAACAAATGGTTGAAGTTCTTAGCAAAATATCGCCTTCATCGAAGCAGTTATACATTTTATTCTGTGGTACTATTTTACTGCGTTAATTGTCAATTCTTTGTAAAGAAATGTGATGAAGCTTTAGCATACGAAATCCCTGATAATAGTGTATCCGATGCTATTAAATCATCCCTAGTAGTTTCCAAGTGTAGGTAGTCTAGTCTATGGTATAATTATGTCCATCGAATAAAAAGGGTATTTTACAAGCGTTGTGGTTGTTTTTTTGTGCATATAAGAAAGGTCCTACTTTGATGGACACGTCAGATGTGCATTTGTACAGTTAGGTATGTAAGCTGTTGACATATTCGCTCTCAGTCCACGAGAGATGTTAATGTTTATTTTGTTGGAAGTGCCGTCATATGAATTGACGTGGACAGGACTAGTCAAAACATCGTCATATTGAAACCGAGATGGAATTTCACGGGTTTATTTCGTAGATATTCCATTTCATAGGCGATACATTTCTATTAATTCTGTGACGTGTGCCATAGCACTTGAATAAAATAATGTACACAACGATATCCATAAGATGCTACAATTAATCAACGTAAATTATATGTCTACAGTGTGTACGTATTTTACTTATCAACTTACTTACGGAATGTTTTCATTTTACCTGAAACAATAGTTTTATTGTTCAGTTGCACCTAATTTCATAACACTTGAATCCATTAGTGTGACATACAGCAATTGATATTCATTCCCAGTGATAGCGCTGTATCAACTTAATTGAAAACTGTTTTTTAATGTAAATTGAAGAATTGATTTTGTTTTACTGTCAGTGCCCCCTAGTACTATAACTCTTGACTACGATGGTGTGACATACAACGATGGAGGCTCCATCTCAGTGGTAGCAGGTGATGGTAGGCAGTTCACCTGTTACACGCCTGATGTCTACCCACAAACCACCTTTACCTGGACCCTTCAATCAAGCATCACTACAGACCAGCCACTGGGTACTACAACTTCCTCTACCAATACTGATGGCACAGTAGATAGTTCCAATGTGATAACTGTCAGCATCGCTGAGACCTCAGCTACATCCCAGCTGACATGTGGTGCTACCAACAGGCAAGATGGATCCACACAACCTGACATTAGCATCACAGTCACTCTTCAGATTAAAGGTGTGTTTTACTTTTTATCTACACAAATAAACACATAAAAATGTTCACATGCTACTTGGAATTAATCAACGGTATTGTCGAGATATAATAGCGATATATTTATATATTCAGACAGTGTTACGGACCCCTGGTAAGTTAATATATTAAGCACATTTCAAGCACAGCCAAACAAATAAGTTTTTTGCTCCAACACTGTATATGCGGGAACCTATTTTGTTATTTTTTTCAGTGCCGCCCAAGGAAGTTCAGCTTTTGGAATCTGGTAGTGAAGTAGGAAGTTCACTGACTATTGACGAAGGAACACAACACTCATTACGATGCTATGTACAGGGTACCAGCCCAGCTGCATCTATCCAATGGTTGTTATCCAATGCAATGCCGTCTACTGGTGTTGCAGGCCCAACCTCATCTCTAAATAATGGATTGTATGACACATTAGGCTCCTGGACATTCACTGCAGCCAGAACCCATCACAAGCAAGAGGTGAAATGTGTAGCAAGCACTGACGAGTCAACTCAGCCATACCCACAAGACAAGACCACCATTGATGCAATTGGTGTGTATATGTAAAAGAGGAAATCAAAATGATTTGTTCTGAACGTATTGGTGTTTGCACATGATGATATTATAATTTTGCTTGTTTTGAGAAGGAATTATATCTCTCCTCTTTCTAGGTCCCCCAGATACACCTTTGATAACGGCAACCTCACCCATGACTGAAGGTGTGTCTACCAGCCTGACATGTACAGCGTACTTGGGATATCCTGAGGACTGGATGTTGGTTTGGTCCAATGGTAATACTGGTGCACCTTTACCTGGCTCCACAACCACACCATCTACAGCCTTAGGTCAACGCTACAGCTTCACAAGTACCTTGGACTACACACCACTGAGGCAGGACAATGGGAACACCATCAAGTGTACTGCACAGAGAGATTCCTGGACTGGACCAGAACCAGAAGGCTCTTCAGATCCCCTCAATGTCCAATGTAAGAATTATACACTGCCAACTCAGGAAGAGAATCAATCATCACTTACACATACAATTACCTATATGTATCTGTATTACACAACATGCAAATAATATTTGCTGTAAAGTTTTTGCTCGCACATAGATATTGTTTCTCTATCTACTCTTAACCCTCAGCATTTGCCTCTTGCACTCTAGAATATAAAACAAAATCCATTGTCGTTTTCATAGATCGTTCAACTATTACAAATAAGGCAGACACCGAGACAGGAGCCAAGGATGGTGAGGATGGAACCCTGATCTGTATTGCAGAGGGAAATCCTGCACCAATCATCACCTGGTATACTCCTAACAACACTTTAGTAACCAGTGGTAGCAGCAAGTACACCATTAGTAATGAGGTAGCTAGTGCAGACAACGTGGTCGGATATAAAGTCACTGGTACTCTGACCATCCATGCAGTGGATTCTGAAACGGACTATGGGCAGTACACCTGCACAGCCTCCAATGGTATTGCAGATGAAGACACCTTGGCAATCATTCTATCAGGATTAGGTGAGAAACCTCAGTTCTCGAACAGAATCCAATCACTGGACAGAAACGACTCAAAGCCAAATGAAACATATCATTAAACCTTAATCCCTAAGAAGCATATGTTTGGTTGAATCAACTAAAAGATGAATAATCTTGAAAATGTAAAAGTTTTCCGAGTCATGTTTGTATCAGTTTTCTACGATATTTTATCTATTTTATTTTGTCTGTGACATATAGGAATACCTGACTCACCTACAAACATAAGAGCAACCAAGACTTCAGAGTCTATAACTACAAGCTGGACAGCTGGGTATGATGGCGGTGAGGATCAGTGGTTCATTGTCAGCCATGCGAAAATAAACTCAGACGATACAGAGGAGTTTAGTGACCGCATTACTGGAGGAGAGAATATGCACACAGTGACAGACCTTGAAGAATATACAGAATATGAGATCAGGGTTTATGCTGAGAATGAACACGGCAGAAACCTGAAATATGTGATGATAAAAGTGACAACTCCACGTAAGTATTCGGTGTGCGAATTAAACTGTGCATTATGTTTGAAAGAAAGTCAAATTCGCTCGGTTTGCCCGATCATTCAAGCTATTTCAATCATTCCCGTTTGAAATTATAAAATAACAAGTTCAGCCTGTAATCTCATCGTGGTTTTAGGGAAAGTCATCCCAAAAAAATATTTCTCAAAGGTCTTGCCTTTCTCAAAGGCAGGACCACTCTGCCTTTGAGAAAGGTCTTGCTAGGATCGAAACGTCAGGCCCACTAAGTGTTTGAGATTTGCATTTTGGTAATTTTAGTCAGTAAGCATTTTGCAACATGTTTGTATATCAAAATAAATTATTATTCATGAATGTCAAAGGGCAGTATTAAACAACAAGGAAATTTAGCTTCATTGGTTTGCTTCCGTGGTTACAATATTGCCATTTTATTTTTTGTATGTGTCCACGCTCCATCCGTATCAGCGAAACGTCCCATTGGTAAGTATATTTTAAATTTTGTTTATAGAAACAATTCAATGTCATGAATGCATTCACGTAGAATTGTTTCCATCATTCCTTTCATGATAATAATGTTTACAATTTTATATCTTTTCTAAGGTGTTCCCATGTGGTTTGATCAGAGTGAAGTCTCCGTTAGAGTGGAAGGGTTAGAAGAGACGACTGGCTGTATTCAGCTGGAAGTTAAGTACACAGGTCGCCCTGAGTGGATACAGTGCGGAGAGTGCATAGATGAGAATAGACTGGTACAGCTGTCTGAATGGTGCACTCACTCCTCCTCAAGACGAAAGAGACGAGGTGCGCAAGACATAGACGAAGTACGGGCACGGCGTTGCCATGGAGACATATGTAGCGAACCCTTAGATGTCGCACAAGGTAGCTACATTTGGCAGATTTTACGTGGAAAGTGATCTCTATAATACGAGACGTTGTGATCATTGCAGGACCTCTCTCAAAGTCAGAGAAAGGTCCTTATGAGGATTGACACGCCAGGCCCAATACATTTCGAGTTTTGCATGTTGGTAATTCTAGTCAGTAAGAAGTTTGCAACAATTTCGTATATCACTTTTTAGTGTTTAAAAATGAAGGATGTTTTGAAGTATTGAGATGTGTGATTTTATGCATTTCAATCAGTGAGCAACATTTTTGCATTTCTTTACCAATGCTAAATGAAGATCTAATCCTGTTTTTTTCTCTTATATATATACTATTTTAAATTAGTGGCCATTTCATCAAACTGTAGCTGCAGCATCGGAGTTTTTGTCGGGGTAGGACTTGTCCTTCTTCTAGTGATATTCCTACTCGGTTTTCTGGCAGGGAAGATATTCAGCAGCCGAAGAAAGGGTAAGATTTAAAATGATCTTGTGTCTGATCATGTGAAGCGATTTCTTCATCTGTAAAATCCTGACGATAAATGTTTCCTTTTCTTGTATACAGGTACTCCAGCGGCAGTGTCAAAAGTGTAAGTCAAAACATTGGACTTTCCCTTTTCGTTTCTTTGCCTTTTAATTTGATATTGATCTATCTAACATGTACTAATGCAAAGTCGACACAATAAATTGAAATCAACATGGGATTTGAAGATTTGCGTGGTGAGAATAGCAGTATAATAAGGTTTGCGGTGACACCATGTGAATTCTCTTTTGTGAGGAGACTGAAGACGAACAGACTACACTGTTCGAAACGTCGACTTCCTCCGGTTCTTTTCAGAACCACACTTACTCACAAAAGAGAATTTACATGGTGTCACCGCAAACCTAATTATCCTGAAATCAACATGCTGCAAAAACGCATTCTTCTTAGTTTCCCAATTATGAGTCAACAATTTGTGATTTATCCTTTACATGTAATAAGGGCAATATGTGACCCGGCACAACGACATGAGGAATATCCCACCAAAACACTTTTTGAGTAAACAACGCCTGAAGTTAAAGTATCTTCACAATTCGATTACAAATCAATTTTCTTTAATTTGTATTTTCGGAAATTTTAAGTATTAGAGGATATTATATTTTGATATCATTTGAAAGCTAATGGTATACTCTTTCACATCATTAGAAAACCTCAAAATCTCAAAAGTGGGGTTATTCCTCATTATGCTGTACCGGGTCACATGTAATCAGTCAACAGAACTACATATATGCATATATGGATATGAAGTTGCCCTTTATTTTCGTTAAACAGTGCAATTTTCATCCACTATATCAAATGTTTCCTTTTAATTCTTGTAGATTTATTGAAAAACCAATTGAAATGCGTTCCCGCCCTCCGAGAAGTAATAAGAATGACCAGGAAATAATATCAGGTAAATTTGAAGGAGCTAAGCAGTCCTATTTGGACAACAAATTTTCTCAGAGAAATAATCGCGCCATTTGATAAAATTACCATAAGCAAATGAATCTCCATCCTGAGGGCGCCTGAGCCTTCCTCGTGTTCAAAATGACATATATCCAGTGTTTTATTCTGCCTTTGACATATGTTCTGCGAAAATAAAGACGTCAGGTCTGTGAAGTAAGTTAGCAAGGTCATTCTGTCTTTGACAAAGGTACTGGTAGGATCGAAACATCACGCCCTCCTAATTGTTGATAATTGCTCTTTGGTCATTTTAAGCAGCAGGCAGTTTTCAAAAATTTTGCATGTCAATAAATTGCTGTAAGTACGTTAGTAATATGATGAACATACATGTATACCTTACAGACGTGAGGCATGACGTCAATACCGGTCGTAGCAGTGCAGGTTATGGCAACATATCTGTAGCCCACCTGGCCTTCCCACGTGACCAACTGAAGGTCATTAGGGAACTTGGACACGGTGCTTTTGGCCTCGTGCTGTTAGCTGACGCAGTGGGCATCGTGGAGAAGTCCAAGGTCACAGCGGTGGCTGTCAAAACTATCAAAGGTTCGTGGTTTATTGAGTCCAAGTACAGTGTGACTGTGAATATCTTTAACCTTCCAATGACGTAAGAGACCACGGAGTCTCGATATTGATACTGATTTCAAGCGTATTTGCAATTAAGCTAACTCGAACAACAATCCATTCTTTTGAAGAGTCTTCCCCTGAGGCCAGTAAGAAGGACCTTATGCGGGAGCTGGAGTTGATGAGGATACTGCCCGACCATCCTAACGTGGTCAAACTCCTTGGCTTCTGTATCGAGAAAGGTAAATCAATGCTGTGCCATCACCGATCTGTAATCCTTAAGTGTGTGTACTTTGATGAAGCTGTGCACAAAAGTTTGATAAATAGTATGAGTTTGCGATGAAGCCATGTAAAAAAAACCTCTTTTTCGTGAAGTGAGTGTAGTGCTGAAAAGGATCCAGAAGTTTTCACTCTGCTTTTCGGAGAGTGTGCTCTGTCCTTTTTCGGGAGGAAGATGGTTTGAACTAGTTTATTCAACGATTTGGATAGTACTGTATGATTTGCCAATCTGTATTAAATACCTCACAGAAAACAGTTAATTGAACGTCGAAAAGACAGTTCTTTTCTAAAGAGATATCACATAAAGGATAACCGTTGGTTCAAAGGTTCATTGAGATCAATGACTACTCGGATATTCTTCAAAAGTCCTCGCTTCACTCCTTGTCGGCCTCTTTCCTCCCATTAGATCCTCTGTACATCATCGTGGAGTTCCTCTCAAAGGGGAATCTCAAAGACCTACTCAAGGACAGTCGTAGTAAGGGTGGCAGAGTCTACGGCAACCTTCACGGAGCCAGTAAATCACGCTCCTCCAGGGATCTTATGAAGTTTGCCAAGGATGTTGCCGATGGAATGGCCTTCATATCTTCTCAAAAGGTGCCCAGCGAGCTTCCGGATCTCATGCATTTGCGTTTTAGTAATGGTGGGAAAACTTGCAGCGCGATAATCAGCTTTCTTTCCCCCACCACCTGATGATGGCGCCCTATACGCATGACGTCATAGGCATGATGAGGGTCATTGCTGTCTGTCATTATACATGTACATGTTAGATAGTAATTGACGATACAGGTGATTGTGTTGTGCTCAGCGTATAACGACATCAAGGAGTCACATGAGATTAAACATGTAATACTATGATCTGACCATTTTAAGGAATAATTACTGTTCAGTTCAAATTAGTAAATGAACGAAAAACTATATTGGAATTGTTAAGCATTTTACAGGAATTGACATTCCCAAAAAGTCAACTAATGTTTGCCGGGAGCGGGGTCAGAGGTCATTGTTTCAGGTTTCTGCTAAGTCAAACTTTTAAAATTATAATTACATCATATACTCAAATGATGGATTTATAATAGCAGTACAACCACTGGCCAATAACATAAAGGCAACTTGATAAATCTGAAATATATTTGCTTGGTGATTCTTTTCCCAACTCAGTGCATCCACAGAGATCTAGCGGCCCGTAATGTCCTGGTGTCTGAAAACTTGACCTGCAAAGTGTCTGACTTTGGCTTGGCTCGTGACGTCATGGATGTCAGAGTGTATGAACGAGGGAAAGACGTAAGTCCTTGTTTGACACAAGATTATAGATCAATAAATGTTACGAATAGCAGAGCTGTGCAAGTCAAATTTAATGTTTCAACGTGACACGTTCTCAATCGCATTCGCATGTCCAATCCCCATCCCTTCCACACCTTCATGCTCATGCCCGTGACCCTTTCCAATTATCATTCCGTTTCAAACATCTTTCAAAGTGAGGATGAACCCAAATTGTTTGTCCATGCAGGAGAAACTGCCTCTTCGCTGGATGGCGTTGGAATCGTTCTTTGATAACATGTACACAACAATGAGTGACGTATGGTCTTACGGTGTACTTCTTTGGGAAATAGTAACCTTGGGTAAGTTTGTGGAAAGCTTTCAAAGACGATGAAATGTGACAATCATAGCCTCACGATCCTCACCTAGAAAAGATCGGAAGATCCAATTGATGGAGTCATCCAAGCGCCATGTGCGTGACAAAGCATTGAGTAAAGAATGTACCATGAGTTCTGTGTGCAAGGGATTGTCGTTTTTGACAAATAGCTACCTTGTTCAAGCCTCTGCATGAGGGCGCCCTTCATTCATGAGCTGGCTTGTTAAAATGCACAACACAGTAGTCAATCAAATTTAGTTACACCAGGATACATATAACATACAATTTCTTTGACGTGTAGATGTTGCAACTGCTTACTGACTTGGAGTAACAGAATGCAAAACGCAAAAAATGGTAAAAGCTCTGGCAGTACAATCCTAGTGGGACCTTCCTCAAAGACGGAATCAAGAAATCCTGCTAATTAATGTCCTAGGAAAATGAAAAGATTCATTTAAAGGTCCAGCTGGGATCAATAGGGCTTGCACTTTTTTAGGATAATTTTTTAGCAGTTACATGTACAGACTGTACAATACTTGCGATGTGAATGATTGTATCCTTTTTCTTGACAAGGATCTCGTCCCTACCCTGAGATGGCTGCCAAGACAATGATCAGCGAACTAAAGATGGGATATCGAATGCCTAAGCCACAACACTGTCAGCAAGAATTGTAAGGCAGCTTGAACCGGTCTTAGTAAAAAAAACCACATTTTTTCCTTCTATATTTTTCCTTATTATATATCGGCATCTCATTTTCCACTTATGTCAGTTATCAAAAAAAATAGCAAGGCTTGCTCAGAATTAATATTCCACAGTGGGTGGATTTCCACAGAATAATGAGGCATGCTTACTGAACCTCCGATACACAACCTGGCGCACGTAGAGGTAAGCTGAAGGCTTTTTGTGCATCGCTACTCGGTCAAAAATACGATGAGTGTGATGAAATCGAATCTACCACATGCTTGCTTGATAATCTATTGACTCGCACTTACTATTGAAAGTAAAATGATGTTCATTTTGAAACAGAAAAAACCCACACAATTTGATATGCTTTTGGGTCCACAACAAATCCGTTTATAATGTCACAGTCTTCAGTGGTGTTCGCAATATCCTTCTGCACTCAGGTACCAGATAATGTTGAAGACTTGGAGTGAGGACCCTAAGGACCGACCCACATTTAAGATGCTCAGCAAGGATCTGCAGGCACTCATAAACGCCAGAAAGGTGGGTCTGAGAATTAACATTTCCTCAATGTAAAGATTTTCAAATTCTTCCATTGCTTAATACAATTAGGAAAAGTTGGGAAGAGTGCATAGCTTTCCTACCAACAAGTACTTCAATGGGAGTTAAAGCTTTCCATGATGGAAGTTGCAAAGGATATAGGTTACGGGTATACACGAAGTACAATAGTCGCTTCATGAGATGAGTTATGAAAAGAATCTGTCCTTTTCAGAAGCAGCACCTCTCATGAATGGACTATAGTACATGATGAACCTATTATATTCTATGTAATACATCCTTTAGTAGATGTAATGAAAATGACAATGTTAGGTTGTCCCCTGCATCGTTACATTGTTAATACTCATCTGATAGACTGACACTGTTATCGTTACTCGTTTCTCTGTGATAGGATTGCATAAGAGTGAAGGATTTCGAGGAGGCTATCTATGAGACTGTGAGTCCACTTGATGAGAACGAGAAGGTTTAGGACCCAGAAACAGCTGCTCCATCCTAGCTGACAAAGATATGAAGTTACTCTTTGGTTTGGTAGCTTAAGGAATTGAGATCCCCAGCGTTACAAAAGTACTGAAAAAATACTAATATCTAACGGCAAAAAGATTTATCTTAGCATTTAATCTGACAAAGCAATTTCATGTTCTCAACTGTTCGGAGCTTTTGATCGATTTTGACAAATACAATGTCAAAATTAGGCTTTTTGACAAAACTACTTCCAGTTAATATTGACTAACCCTATATCGAAACGTTTAAAATATTAAAGTACATGTGATTATATTGCATAGTTTACATGTTGTTTATCATTATGTAGTTGATTTAAGGATTGATTCTAGATTATTTTCTAGAGTCGTTAAGATATGTCTTAGGTGAAAAACTGAGAAGTATGCATTGAAGAGAAACCTATCCTTATGGTATCGTTTTGAATTTCTTACTTTAACTATTTTGTATTTTTTAAAATAAATAAGTCTTATGGAATTTCCTTTGTAACTATGCTATAATATTGCACACAGAACAAGAATGAATTAACTATCGATTGATTTCGTGTTGACTTTTGAAGAAATCTCAAAAACAGGTTATTTCAGTATATTAAGTAGTCGATTTGTAGGGATAAGTTCTAGACGTTTCCCTTTGAGAACTGAGTAATTTTGAGCTAATGATCTGTTTTAAAGACGAAAACAGCAGAAGTAGACATTAAAGAGAAACATATCCTTCATGTATCGTTTGAAATTTCTAACTTGAAAGATTTTAGAATTGTTTAAAATAATTTTGTGTAATTTAATTTGCTTGCTGTACTGTCACTAAACGATAAAGAATTGAGTATCAGTTGATTTTCGTGTGTTGACATTTTAATGAAAACTCAAATGACCAGTTAATCTGAGATTTAGAATCGCACAGATCCTGTTTTCTGAAAGAATTGTTACTTTTGGTTAATTAACTTCAATGTACTAATACATGTTTAAATGATACTACACAGGTAACGATACCAGTATTTGAAATTTGATCGTGTGTACTCATATAATTGCCATGTTAATGATTGTAATCTACTCCAATTACAATGCTCGGCTTTGTGTGTAATTTCTATAAGTCATTGCGAAGATGACGTTACGCGTCCCATTACGGGTTCCATTGATTTTTTGGGGCTTCTTGAGATTGTGAGAATTTTGTTTAAAACCACTGTTGAAGGAGAAATGACAAGCCCGAGTACTGGCCAGAGTTTGGTTCCCAAACACCACTTAAAGGTCAACTGAAGATCAAACATATAAAATCCATATTTGGCAATAAATGTGTTTATTCGATTCGTGCACTATGTCCCCAGATCAAACGTCATTTGTGTATTTCAGTCTGATTTCAGGTGTTTTTATTCAACTCAATTCATGCCTGTTGTTATCGGGGCGCTCTTCTCTACCTCATGGAAAGTCAGAATGCTCCTTCTTCCCCGAAGAGATAGGCGCCAGTCTTCTTTTTCACGAACACAGTGTGTAAACGAGGCTGGCCGAGACGTCTATCCACAAGTCTTCTTTTCTTCAGAATCAAATATAAGTTCAGTCGATAGTGAATAGTTCTCTAAATGGAAGCACGCATGCCTGTTTTTAGTGCATGACACCCGTGTTTTTTGAAATAATTATAAGAAATTCCGAATTGAATTGAAGTTGACATGTAGGAAGATTTATTTGCAGTATGCTTAGACGAATAGTCGCAAAGACCGTGTATACATCCACTTTCTAGTGTGTTTAGGGGCTACACTTGTGTTGCTGTGAACAGTATATTCTTGCACATGGTGAAGAACACAAGACAGTCACGTAGCGATTGATAATTAAATAGATAATCTACAGCGTTAATCGGTTAGGCCTTGTCTGAGTGAATATGCTTCATGTTCAGTTTACACACGAGTTTATTGAAGCCAGAAGCTAGCGAGTATGGCAGCAGTTACCAACCATTATTGCAGCACAACCCTCTATGACCTCAATATGAACTTATACCGCACAACAAACAACCCCTCAACGATTAACAATATTCCCACGCTTTGAGTCTATAAGTCTATAAAACCCAGTCACATTGCTGGGCCCCTCGTCTCCTACACCATTCCCACACAGCACTGCATCAGACAGTCCGTGACCGCGTCGACCAATCAGGACGCACTGGGCGGAGCTTAGCCTGGCTGTATGTAGAGACATGCAGGTCCATGAGCTAGCCGCTGGAGGTAGCATTAAGACGCGTGTGATCGTGATTCCAAATGCGCGTACAGATAATTATAATGTTTTGTATACAATGCTTAACACTGATCAGTTTTCAGTTGTCCAATAGATTCATATGGAATTATATTATAAATAACTAACGATCTCTCGTATGACATTATATACGCATACGATTAAATTCACATGAAGCATCATGATTCGAAAAAACCGTCCCTTTACACAACCCCCTGACGCAGATCTGCTATGTTCAAACGTTACCAACAATCAATTGTTTGTGGTATTGATGGCATACTAGAAAACCAAAGTTTCAGTATTCAATTCGAACGAGAACCATTCGAAAGATTCCTTCGACCTGGAGCTTAGGTCTGCATGACTCAATTATATACAAACGGGGTGACAAGGGGCTAGATTTTGAAGCGAGATGCTACGTTGTAAAGTAACCACAAAACACACATAACCCTCTTGAGTAATTTAGAGATAGCAAATTAAATTGTTTAATTTTAACTACATCCATTAAACAATCGCCTATTCCAATATATCTGCTAAACAGTGCCTACCTGCACTTTGTACTCACAGTAACGCAACCGAGGGGAGAACAGCCCTACTGTATAATGCTAGATGCCGTGGCAATATGTCTAGTGCTGAGTGTCAATCACCATGACGGGTTTTGTTCCCCGAATTGAGCTTCAAAGGGTCGACGCATACATGTATTATTATTCGCGTTCTAGGAACCTTGACCTCTAACTGGCAGTAGGAAAGGGAACATGTTCACCACAATCCCCTTTTTGACATTTCAATCATTCGTTGCGAGTCCACCCTTCACATATGTAAACACTTCACAATAACCTCTACTTCTCGCTCGGATGCCGGCCAGGCTGTACTAATTGCAATGACCCTGGGTAAGTGCATGTGTTCAATATGTGTGTACAGTTGCCCTCCTATATTTACCAGCATGTTACCATAACAATAACACCAATTAATCAGTAGGCTCTGGCAAAATGTCCACCACCGTCTTGCACCAAAACTTCACATTGTCAAATTGTTAAGTTATGTCCCCGATATGACTAAGCCTATCTCTAGTTTTCTGTTTGCGTATTGTAGAGAGGGATACCGATTAATTCTGAAAAGAAACAAAAAAGCAATTCCCTAAGTTGTACTGCACGATCGAACATGTCATGAGCCTCAATGCCTTTTTGCACAGTTTGGCCGTTGCTTATAATACACTCATGCGTGGCCTGTCACCAGGAATTGTACCCGAGTCCTGTCATTCATATACTTCTCAGCTTTTAGTGTGAGGGTGTCACAGACTCATTGAATATTCAATTACTCAACCAGAAGGGGAGACAATAAGTGGGAAACTGGGAAACAAAAACCCTATATGAAAGTGAACGTGTGCTCTTATTGGCACCTTGAAATAATCTGGTGAAACATAAACTTAAATTGCATAACTTCGCTGTCCTCAATAACATCTTTGCCTTCACTAATAAGTCTTGTTTTGATTTGAGGTAATTGACAATGCAAATCGTGATTGCAACCCCACCACAAAAACGGATGTCTCAATAGAAATCTTCGAATGAAGATATCAATGACAAGTTTATTAAAGTTGTTTTTTTCAGGCGCACTGAACATGTATCATGAAGCTACATAAGTAGACACAATTTGGTAATGCAGTAAACAAAGAGATTTATAGTGAACTACGTACTAATGTAAAGTAATTCGAGCACATTATTATTAATCCAAAATACAAAATCTAAAGCACATCGAGGAGCTTACAATTCGACCATTTTACGTTCGTTCTCACATCTTGAAATGTTTTGCAAGGACGGGATCGTCAGGTCATCTAAATGTTATAACTTCATAGTTGGAAAAAGAATAGTTCTTAAAGAGAACATGTCAATCCACCCATCATAATCTGAAAGGTATAATGACAATGGGAAACAGGTAAGAAGAGAGTGGGGTAAATGTATCGTTTACACGTTAATGGTTATTATCAATGCGGTTCATGTGGTACTGATAATTATGGTAATATCTTTCTGCTATATCCATGATTAGCATGACGTCACCTGACCTTTCTGTCTAGTATAATAGCATTCTCTGCACTAGCCAATGAAGGCTACCATTTCTTTGAAATTAATGCATGTAATGTACAATTACCGGATAATGTACACCTGACAGTATCTGCATTATGAGACACACATAAAAAACTGAAAATTGATAGAAAAACGCTTAAGAGACAGTCCCGTGAGAATGCGTGCCGCGTTTCCAACACAAGATGAACATGAACTGAAAGTTTATCCCTTGGTAAAATGGAGGGATTTGAAAACAGAAAAGAGACACGAATGGATAGGCGAGGGACAAAGTGATTTGATTGTAGTCGATGTCGTCTTGCAGCAGGTTGAGAGCCATGTCTGCATCCAAGAAAATCTTCTCTCCACTGACAAGCGAAGGAAACATCCTGGTATACGGTCATGTCACTCAGCACAAGAGCCTCTGCAAAACCATCATGCAAGGAGCAGTCGAGGGTGGGTGCAAATCTTGGTCAGACAACGTGAAGACCTGCAGCCAATTTCAAGAATCTGTGCGTAACTTACGCCTTATCTTAAAATCAATTTCACGAAACTCATCTAAGCTGCGCAACATCGGATTTTCACTTAATGTTTGTGAAACATTTTGGACGAGGCTGACCTCGGTCACATTGAAGTGTACACACGCTTTGAAGTATATACTGCATGTAACGTTCGTAGACAATACACACGCCGTGACATTTTTTATGGAGGCAGCCATTTTGCATGTCTTACGTTACTGCACTGAAAAATGTAGAGGATTTCTCACGATCGGAAGCCTAAACTAGAGACGCAAGCGCTCTGAAGGAAAATCCTCGTAACAAACCAATTCCAGCTTACAAATCCGAGTTATTAGTGTGACTACAGCCTTACAAATTAGTGGTCAAAATGACAAGCGGTCACACGTGTCGTTAACGAAGTAATAAATACACAAATGTTGCACACTGTTGACTGATTTAATGACTAAACTGAGAATGTTATCTGTAACTTAATAATTCCCCGTTTCAGTCTTTCTGTTTTTGTCCCCGTCAATCTGCTTTGAGAAAGGGTGTTACTTTTGATATACACTTATTAAATTGTGGCCTAGAGAAAGTCAAACCATGGTCAAAATGTTCGCACTACCTGTGAAATACAAAAAAATGAGAAACACCCAGCCCCATTCCGTGTCTGGCGATGATCATCACGATCACAGGCTTTATGATGTTCAAAAGAAAAGCAAGGTAGGCATTCGATATAAAACAGAGAGAAACATGTGGGCCTGTGTGTTGTGTTTCATCGTGTTACATTGATAACGGGGAATTACCCGAGTCTGACTCCGAATTCTCTCGCAAATCTTCTATATTATGAACTAATTATTCACTCCCGGGAAAATCTATAGCGCCCTCTAATTTCGCTGCCGTCGAGAGAATCCAAAGGATTTGATCTGTCGCGAAACAATCTCTCTCGGCGAAGGCTGCCCAATGTTCACGTTGCGCTAGCAGCATCAACGCCATATTTACTACGTAATGCAACAACTTACGTCACCTAAAGAAGTGGCGTATCTTACGCCACAATTTATGGCGTAAGCCCTCGAGTTGCGCCATATCCATATAGTGCGTAACTTTCGTGAAATCCGTCCTAAAGTTATTGCGCAACTTACGCAATAAGATATGGCGTAAGTGGAGTTACGCCATAAACTAATGTTTCGTGACATCGGCTGTTGGACTGACCTGAATATGCCTGAGCTCCTCACAGCAGTGATCGACAGACCCAGTACCCAGTCGAGGGAATAAATGAATGAATGAATGAATGAATGACTTTGACTTTTGAAGAGGACACTTTATTCAACAATTAAATTTACAAATCAGTTACAAAAACATTAAAAAAATAAACACAAGATTAAACAATATTTGAACGCAATCAAATTGTTGGAAATCGGAAACGCATATAAATAAATCAAGAGGGATCAGTATACTTTAGAAGGTTGTTTCCATAAGTTGTCAGAAATTCCAGATGAGGTTATCATTATTCGAAGTACATAATATTTGTTTTTCAATGGGGTCCCATCTTTGTATAAAAGAGGGTATTTCAGTTTTGAGTTTATAATAATTAAATTCGATATACATTTTGCTTTTTATTCGGTATTTCCAGGTTTGTAATATATCTTTGAAGTTGTCGTGAATGTACAACTAATAAATAGTGGCTTTGAGGCTTATAATCAGATAATTACAGAGTTCAACGCTTCTCCTTGTTCGACTCCTGTCATTATGAATGAGACACCAAAAGACCACGAAATTTAGCTTGAGGTTGGGAAGAAACTGAATGAATGAATGAATGAACGAATAAATAGATGTCTGATGGATAGGTTAACCAACTAGGCAAAAGGAAATAAAAGTTCAACTTGGGACTTTTGTGTCATGTGTTACCTGCAGAGTTTACATTATGTATTCGTGATGAATTGATGTTGACATCCTTTGTGAACGAGAAAGAGCGGCGTTCGTATTGAATCAACGATGGCTTATTCGTGTGCTGTGACCTTTCGTGGCTATCAGACTATGTTTGCTGCATTTCACATCAGCACTTTATTGTGTACCGGTTATGTTAATACTCCCATCGTCAGAACCCACTATCCGTGTCAGAGTTGAAAGTGCTTTTACCTAACGAGGAAGTTGTTATGTATAAAATGGACTACTTTCCCAGCCTTCAATATCAAACCACTGTGTCGTCATAAGTTTTACAGATGTTCTCATGTATAGTCATTAGTTAAGACATGGCGTTCTCTGCACTAAGAGTGATCGGTCTGCTGTGTTTGTGCTGTCTTCAAGGTGAGGCCAGATTAGTCCCTTTCGTCCCATCTGCACTTTAAACCCTCTGATTAATATGTGGCTACCACAGTGGTTTGTTACTTTCTCGTGTTTGTCGATAGCCTAATCGCATATTAGGATCACCAGCTCGTTGAATCAATTCTGAATAATCTTCATGTCATTGTTACGTTATCATTTCAATGAGTAATTGTGCTAAGAAATTCTATTTTTTGGTAAGTCGCGGTGTCACATTTTTGGTTGTTTAAATGTTTGTATCGACGCACACAAATTAATAATTACGATTGATTGTTTCAATTTAGAATGCAGTGGCCAGAATGATGTGACAGTGACCGTCGAAGCTGGGGAAGGTTTTGAAGGGTTACAGAAAGTGTTGACATGTCGGTATGCCTGGATACCTCCATGTCCTGACTTGCCTGATAATGATAGTGCTACGTGTACTTTGAGAGGGATATTTTGGAAGAAAGGATCAGATAACATCGGTTACCTTGATCATGAGAATGCAGACAGTGTTGAATACTATGGGGAGTATGATGACCCTAACTACATCATATCAAGCATGGACATCAACACCGGATGTGATCTTACCATTCAGAGTGTAGCACAGACTGATAGCAACACTTACACGTGTGAGGTCTATATAAGAAACCCTGCTTCTAATGTCGGTGAAGGCCAGGCTGTACTGGCTGTAAGGACCCTTGGTAAGTGCACGTGTTCTTTGTGTTTGTACAGTTAGCCTCTTTCTTTAGAACATGTGATCATAAAACGAATCACATAAAAACGGTGTAATTACTTTCGTCCATTTATCGTGCATAAACTAATACAATGTTGTCAACACAAATACTGCTTCTTTACTTTACAATGAAATGCGTATGTGCTCATTGTCGAGAGGGTACAATGAATGCACTGGAAAACCATTGAAAAAAAGGTACCTTTGTTTACAGCAAGAGCCCTATGTTTTTTCCCGAGTTTTGCAAATGCTTACACTCTTAGGACATACCTAACAATCCATCCATCTCCAGCTTGACAAGAGTCTCACAGACATCATCATCATACCACAAAGTACCACACAGGCCGTTGTGTGCGTTCGTAGAAGACGGTCTATCACAATTTACCACATGAGAAACAGTGCATGGTAAATTGTGATATCCGTGCCTCTTTTGTGAGGAGTCTGGCAGTTGAAAACTCTTAATATGTTTTTGTTTGGAAATAGTTTGGAGAAAATGAAGCCTTTGATATGTGTAGCATTGTTTGATGTGATTATTTGTGACCCGGCACAGCATAACGAGGAATAACCCCCACTTTTGAGATTTTGAGATTTTGTAATGATGTGAAAGAGTATACCAATAGCTTTCAAATGATATCAAAATTATCTCCGTGTACACTTTGTTGTAAATAGTATAAGGGGACTTCGCTCATTCGTTTGGTACCAGACACAATATAGCAGCACCATTCTAACTCCTCGAATGCGGTCAATCAAAAAGGCAGAAACTTTACATTTTCATGAAAACAGTACACAAACACTCCCTGAAATCCTCGTTTTTTCAACATTTAGAGACGGATTTCGGAAAAATCCTTTGGACATAATGTCCTCCAATAGGCCTACATTAACTATCCGAAAATACAAAAAAACAAAAATTGATTTTTTTTTTCTAATTGAGAAGATACTTTGACTTCAGGCGTTGTTTACTCGAAAAGTGTTTTGGTGGGATATTCCTCATGTCGCTGTGCCGGGTCACATTTAATAAACGATACTGAAATAAAAACGTCCCAACTGCATGGTTGATTAACCTGTAGACGGTCTGAGCGTTTACGTAATTGAGCAGTTGAGCATTTTTTTCTGCGTCTTTGTTCAAATGCTTTGATCTAATCAGAAAATTTGACAATATTTCTGAACACGTCACTGGTCTGAAAGAGTTGAAGCGGAAGGAAGTATGAAGCTATGTAAAAACATAATAAGTGTGATTGACATGAGTTGGTTTGCGCGTCGGAGTTCAAAATACGTAGACCTTATCCAGGAAGTTATAGTGTCTATACAAGTCCCTCCCTTATCCATTTCATTGCTTCACTTTACCTTTGCTCGTGTGTAATGGTGGAAAGCGTTTCATCAGTTGGATTGCAAAACAACATGTTAATGAGACTATTGTTAGTAATGACGTGGAGTTATTTGCGTTGTCGCTGAGTGGTCTGCTGTGTTTGTACTGTCTTCGAATGTGAGGCCAGATTTGTTCGCTCACTCCCTCTGTACTCAGACGACATTGCTTTCTCATTCTGATTGATTTATATTTCATGTGTCAGCTGTATGAGTTCCTCCTATATTCAGGATTGATGAAGTTGACATTATTTACAGATGAGAGTGAGAGTGATGTTCGTTGCAATTCAACGATACCTTATTTGTGTACATTGATGTCTGATGGTAATTGTCCGTCACAGGCTCATCTTGCAGCAGATTGCTGCATTTCATATCGGCACTTTATTGCGCACCCACTATGTAAACAAGGCCTTTGTCAGAACTCAGTATTCGTGTTTGCGTTGAGAGTGCTTTGACCGTACCAGGAAGTTGGATGTGTAAAATTTACGTTATAATATCAAACCACTATGTCTAAGGTTATACTGGAAGGTATACACAAACACATCGGTTTCTCATGTATATTAATTGAGTTAAGTCATGGCACTATCCGCATTAAGGTTCATTGGTCTGCCGTATTTATGCTGTCTTCAAGGTAGACCACACGGAGACGCCAGAATCGCGACTGATGTATCATCTGTCGCCCTCAACGTCCGCCGCGATGCAAATAGTGTTTTTTACCTTTCTGTGAACGATTTGTGGATGTGTTCATAACGCCTAGAATAGTCTTCATATCTATAGGGATGTGATAGTTTAAACGGGTAGATGACTTCAACAACTGTCGTATTGTCTTTTGTTGTATACAATTGTATCAACGCACGTGTATGAATAAATGGTTTCAATTCAGTTTGCAGTGGACGGGCTGCGGCAGTAACCGTCGAATCGGGTGAAGGTTTTGAAGGGTTCATGAAAGTGTTGACATGTCGGTATACCTGGATATCTCCATGTCCTGACTTACCTGATAATGGTGGTACTACGTGTACTTTGAATGGGATATTTTGGCAGAAAGTATCAGATCCCATCGGTTACTTGATCATGAGAATGCAGACAGTGTTCTCAAGCTTGGGCATCAGTGCTCACAGGATGTGATCTTACCATTCAGAGTGTAGAACAGACTGACAGCGGGAATTACGCGTGCGGAGTCTATACAAGAACCCCTAATTCTCTAGCTGCTCGAGACCAGGCTATACTGACTGTAAGGACCCACAGTAAGTGCATGTGCTAAAATGCTAAAATGCTGCTACTTTACCTTGAATGTGCGCGTAATATCTGTATTTTGCATAATGCTTATTGCCGAGGGGTACACTGAATATGCCTTTGGTTTTGGGAAGTAGGGCACAATGTCTGTGTCGTTTGCCATTGAGTAAACATAGTCAATTGGATTTTCCGGAGTAGGTTTGCGTGTCAAAGTTTGAATTCCTTTTTTTAAATTTTTTTTTTTATTAATTTTCTTTGCACGTGCCTGTTTTAAATACGGTGCAGCTGATAAAGTATGAAGCAATTCATATTTTCTGAAATCAGTGTCGTGTTTATTTAGCAAACAATAAAATAATGGGACTATGATGAGTTGTTTATGTGTCAGAGTTCAAAGAATGTCGACCTTATCCAGGAAGTTATAGGGTGTATTAAAACAACTCCACTTCACTTTATCTTAGTTTATGGGCAAGGCTGGATAGCGCTTTATCAGTTGGACTGCGCAACTAATTGAATATCTCGTGTTAGTGAGGACATGCGCCGGTTATTTGCATTGGGTTGGTCCGCTGTGTTTGTGCTGTCTTCAATGTAAGGCAGATTTGTCCGCTCACTAACTGATGACGCCCATAGACATCAGAAGTTCGTTGAATTAATCTATAGTACAGTTTTCCTTGCTTGTAGGGAATGACCATTTAAACGGATAAGTGCCTTCAGTAACTGTGGTATTTTTCAACTTTGTTTTGGTGTAAATGTCTCTCATTGCTCAAGTATATATGGTTTCAATTGTCTAGTTTTCAGTGAACAGGCTGCTACGACTGTGACTGTCCAGTCTTATCCTACTACAATTCCAACTATGAAATGGTTTATGTCTCACCCCTAGATCTTAACGATTTTTGGAACAATACGTTAAATGCTGCGTTTTGCGAAACAAATAAATTAAACTGGTTTCACTACTTTCGGATTGAGTTGAAATTTCCACACCTGTGCTATTTCATGCATATGTTGGATCAGACAACGTATGGATGATTTTTTTTTTTACCTCGACCAATGCTGTGTTATCCTTTAAAGTTTGATCACGACATTTTCTTTTCTAACCACCTAATCTGAGGCGTCTTGAAGACGACTGGGATACTCATTACCCAAAGACAACAAGTGGTTGAAGTTCTTAGCAAAATTTCGCCTTCATCGAAGCAGTTATCAATTTTAGTCTGTGCAAGTCTTTTACTGCGTTGTCAATTCTTTGTAAAAAATCAGAGGAAACTTTAGCATGCGAAATCCCTGATAATAGTGCAACTTATACTATTAATCGTCCCAAGCGGTTTACGGCTTTAGGCAGTTTGTGACATGTCTTCGAGGTCACTCGAATGAAAATGGTATTTTACAAGCGAATTGTTGCTCTTTTCTGCATAAGAAAGGTCCTGCTTTTATCGACACGTCAGATGTGCACTTTGGCCAGTTACGTATGTAAGCTGTTGGTAGCATATTCGTTTCGTTCATTTGTTTACTTTGTGGGAAGTGTCATCTTCAGTATACAGGACTAGTCAAAACATCGTCATATTGAAACTGAGAGGGAATTTCAAGGGTTTATTTCGCAGATTTCTTCGAGGAATTGTATTGATACATTTATGTTAGTTATGTGACGTGTGCCATAGCACTTGAATCCAATAATGTAATATACAACGATATCCATAAGATGTTACAATCCACGTAATTTGTATGTGTAGCTGCATGAGCTCGCTTTATATGATAGATAGGCAACACTTTGTAGCATTTGATATCGGCACATTATTTGACACCCGCCGTGTGAACTATCAGAACTCAGTTTTCAGAACTCAGTTTTCGTTACAGACTTAAAAGTGCTTTGACCTTACTACTGTACCAGAAAGTATTACGTAAAATCGACTTTTCCCCTAAAAATCAAAACGTTCTGTCTAAACTTATACTCCAGGGTATAGCAATTATTTGTTATAGATTCATATTATTTAGAGTAGTTGAGTTAAGACATGGCATTCTCTGCAATAAGAGTGATTGGTCTGTTGTGTTTGTCAGCTGCTGTCTTCAAAGCGAAGCCAGATTTGTCCGTTCACTCACTCTGTATTCAAACGTCATCACTCTCTCTCTTTCACATCTAATCACTCCAATGTGCTTTCTACATTCCTGTGAAGTTTGTGGATAATTATGTTTGTGGAAAATTATGTGGATAATCACGCCTATAGTGATCACAAGTTCGTTTAATGAATTAATGCTACGTGACATGATATTCGGGTAACTGCCTACAGGAACTCTGGTATTCTTTGGAAGACTGTGCCGCATTCTTTGCTGCGTAAAATGTTTGCATCATGATTTTTTTTTTCGGCTGGGGCTGTTTTTATTGTGGATTGTTCAGGTTTGTGCAGTACCACTCATACATGTTGATTTCCAGCTTCACGAATTTGGAAGAAGTCACTGATGCTCGAAGCGGTATACATCGATACTGTGTGCCTCGTCATTGTATACGTGTACACAGTGAGTGCGTGACCTCAACCAGGAAATTGCGATGTATGTTAAACTCACTCAACGGCCCTTCACTCCATTCCATTTTGCCTATCACTAGAGGAGGTGCAGTCATCGGATAAACAAAACCACAATAAAATGGCGGTCTTGGTATTGCCAGCCCTTATGCTATATATGTGCTGTCTCCAAGGTGAGTGAGGGAATCACTTCTTTTATATTCACAGTGATGGACATGTGACCTAGTGATTTGTCTCTTTATCGGCTTTGTCATAGGCCTACACTGACCTTTTCATTAAGCTTACAACAATTTGTTTTTATAATGTTTAAGACCACTTATGTGACTTTCCAAGGAGAATGGTCTTAAACCGACAAAATTTAATCTAGGGTTTCCTAGAGCATTGTTGTTACATATCTACTACTCTATCCCCTTTTGAAATATATATTTCAAAATTCAAAAATTAGGATGGCGTGACGTTTCGATTCTAGCAGGACCTCTCTCAAAGTCTGAAAGCCTTAATGGCAGGTTCTGCTTGGATGGAAGCGTTAGGCCCTCCTAATTTTTGATATTCATATTTTGGTCAAATTAGTCGGTAAGCAGTTTGCAACATTTTTCCATTGTACGATCTACGATTGTTTACAGGACAACTGTTCCTGTTACTGACACCCACACTGATATCACCCTTTCATAATTATTTCTGCTCAGTTTACAGTCAAGACCCTGCAGCCACAGTGACCGTTGAAGCTGGTGAAAGTTTTGAAGGGTCCATGAAAGTGTTGACATGTCGCTATACATGGATACCTCCATGTCCTGACTTACCTGCCCTGCCTGATGCTTCATGTACTTTTGACGTCTGTTTTTGGAAGAAAGGATCAATTTCCATTGGTGGACTCAAAAGTACAGGCAATTTAATATACTATAATGGGTATAATGAGCCTAATTACGTCATATCAAGCATGGACACCAACATAGGATGCGATCTTACCATTCAGAGTGTAGCACAGACTGACAGTGGTGATTACGTGTGTGGTATCTATACAAGAATCCCTAACTCACAATCAGACAACGGTCAGGCTGCATTGACTGTAAGCGTCCTTGGTAAGTGTGAACATACTGTATACTAGTCCGAGTAACTTGGACCCGACAAGTCACCCTTTTTTATCGAATTTTGAAATTTTCGAGTTTCGTGTGACATGTTTTTTTTCATTGGCAGCTGCGTGTAGCTGTGGTGTTCACATAGGTTAGTTTAGCTAGACGTGACAGATTTTTATCATCAGGATCTCTGTTCTTCATGACAATTGGGATATAAATAGTTTAAAATAGAAAGAGATCATTATACAGTTTTGTCAACGTTGGTCTGTTAGCCAACATGACTATCAAAAGTTAGTAAAACCCTCCACTACTTCTCAGAACCACACCAACTCACAGAAGAGCAAACCATTTATTATGTAACCGCAAGCAACCTCACATTAAGCAGTACAACAGTTACTGTTACCACGGGGAATAAATCCCAATGGCAATCTATCTGGGCTACACTCCGCAGTGATATCCCATCTTTAGGGTGGATGGAGCCTGAACATGTATTATCTCATTGTAGGACATGTTTATGCATCCCGAAAAAACACAAATCAGAAGGAAGTACAACGCCTTTCATATCTTTGACACCTGACTTGTGTGTTTTTAGTAAGCATAGTGGGACTGGCATGAGATGGTTTGCGTGTCAAAGGAAATAAAGGTGGATTAAAATACCTCATTTTCCTCATTCATTACTTAACGTTTTCTTAGTTCGTGTGCCCGGCTGGATAGCGCTTCATCAGTTTGTTTGAAAAAAATAATAAAGGAAACAATTGTGTTTCTGAAGACATGGAGTTATTTGCAATGTCTGTGATTGTTCTGCTGTGTTGGTGCTGCCTTGGCGGTCACTTCACTCTTGCTGTACTCACAAGACATTTCTTTATTTCATAAACGATTTTACCCTCTGGTGAACGATTGGTGTACATGCTGATAACACGTATCAGCATCAGCATTTCGTTGAATTTAGTTGTCCTTTGCTTATAGGGACGTGACCGTCTAAACGAATAACTTCTTTAAGTAGCCCAAGTTCAAGTTAAACCTGGTTCCTCATTGTCTGTGGTGTAAACTGTACTAATGTTCAAGTGGTACGAGTTCATGTTCCTGGTTTGCAGTGGATAGACCGTGACAGTGAAGGTTTTGAAGGGTTCGGGAAAGTGTAGATATGCCTAATTACGTCGGAGTGATGCGGAGGTCAAAGGAGGTCGAACTTATCCAGGAAGTTATTGTAGGGTATATTAAAACCCCCCCGTTCCCCATCCCTTGCCTCACTGTATCTTGTTCATGGATAGTCTGGATAGCACTTCATCAGTTGGATTGCAAATCTAAATCAAACTTTTTGTTAGTGATAACATGGCGTGATTTGCGTTTTATGTGGTTGGTCTGCTGTGTTTGTGCTGTCTTCAAGGTAGGGCCAGATTTATCCGTTCACCCCCTCTGTACTTGACGTTACTTTAAAGGGCTGCTGTAATATACATGTGTATCACTTAAATTCATGCTACAGAACTGTTTTGCAATGTTGCTAACAATCAAACTGTTTTTCACACTGATTCTGGGATGTATTTGCAAGTATTAAATTTTTTCTGCCAAAGAGAATCTCAATATTCATGAGCAAATTTGTGATGTCAACACAGGATTTTGAAGCAGAAACTGAGTTGGTTGGTTGTGTACAAAAGTTTTTGAAAATGTCTGGTTTTTCTTGCAGACCTATCCCTAAACCTGTTGATTTACTGCGCAGCCAAAACGAATCGTGTATAATTATGTTCATGACGCCCTTCAGCATCCCTATTCCGTTGAATGAATTTTTAGTACAGTTTTCCTTGTAGGGAATGACCATTTAAACGGATAACTGCCTTCAGTAACTCTGGAATTTTCCAACTGTGTTTTGGTGTAAATTCCTTCATCATTGCTCAAGTATATATGGTTTCAATTGACTAGTTTACAGTGGACAAGTTGCTATGACGAAGACTGTCCAGTCTTATCCTAACTACAACCCCGACTCTGCGTGCTAAACCAGGCTAAGAATCTTAGCTTTAAAGCATTGTCACGTTTAAAAACATTGGTACGATCGAAAAACAAAGGTTCACAGTTTTACCTGAAACTTTGATCTTACCCTACGAGCTTTCCTCTTTGTCCTTTGTTTGTCATCCGCGTCATATTTGTGACCCGGCACAGCAACATATCCCATCCCAGGAATATCCCACCAAAACACTTTTTGAGTATACAACGCCTGAAGTTAAAGTATCTTCACAATTCGATTACAAATCTTTTTTTTTTTTTTGGAAATTTTAATTGTTAGAGGATATTATATTTTTATATCATTTGAAAGCTAATAGTATACTCTTTCACATCCTTAGAAAACCTCAAAATCTCAAAAGTGGGGTTATTCCTCATTATGCTGTGCCGGGTCAAATTTACCCTCTTTCCCCTTCCTTCGTGTATATGTATCTGTTTTGTCCTTCTCACTCTTGTCACTGCCTTTGAGAAAGGTCCTGCTAGGATCGAAACGTCAGGCCAACAAAATTTTGAAACTTATACAGTTTGAAGAGGGTAATAGTAAAAACCTCGCTCTGAAATATTTCTGCCTAAAATGCTTTTTTTTTGGAGAAAAAAGTAAAGAAATTGTTTATGTCTCACCCCTAGATCTAAACGATTTTTTGGAACAATACGTTAAATGCTGCGTTTTGCGAAACAAATAAATTAACGGTTTTCACTACTTTCGGTTTTTCACTACTCAGTTGATAGATTGAGCTGAAATTGCACAGGTGTGCTATTTCATGCATATGTTGGACGTATGTGTGCTATTCTTTCAGCCTGAACAATGCTGTGTATTCCTTAAAAATTTGCTCAGGACATTTTCTTTTCTAACCACCTGATGTGAGGCGTCTTGAAGAAGACTGGATACTCATTACCCAAAGACAACAAGTGGATGAGGTATTGACTTTATTGAAGCAGTTATCAATTTTAGTCTGTGCTACGCCTTTACTGCATTGTCGAGTCTTTGTAAAGAAATGATATGAAACTTTAGCATGCGAAATCCCTGATAATAGTGTATCCGATGCTATTAAATAGTCCCTAGTAGTGTCCGAGTGTAGGTAGTCTATGGCATGTCTTTAATGTCACTAGATTGAAAAGGGTATTGTACAAGCGTTGTTGTTGTTTGTTTCTGCATATAAGAATGGTCCTGCTTTGATCGACACGTCAGATGTGCATTTTGGCCAGTTACGTATATAAGAAGTTGACATAATATTCGTTTTGCTTTCAGTTCACGATGTTAATATTTCAAAGTGTCATCTTATACAGGACTAGTAAAAAAAATCGTCATATTGAAACTGAGATGGAATTTCACGGGTTTATTTCGCAGATTTCTTCGAGGAACTTTAAATTTTCTTTAATGTGACGTGTGCCATAGCACTTGAATCCAATAATGTAATATACAACGATATCCATAAGATGTTACAATCCACGTAATTTGTATCATGTCTACAGTGTGTATGCATTTCCTGTATCAACTTATGTTTTGTTTAACTTGAAACAATGGTTCCTCCCAATACCATAACATAGAGTGTGACATACAGCACTTAAGATTCCTTCCCGGTAATAGCACTGTATAAAACAACGCCAGTAATTTAGTAAACCGACGAATTGATGTATTTACCTATTTATCCTGATATTCTCACCATGTAAACCTTCAAATCTCATATATGGCATGACCTTTGAGGTTAACATTGACCTCAAGTTAGAGGACCTGACATTTCAATCCTAGCAGGACCTTTCTCAAGACCCAAGCCAGACCTTTCTCAAGACCCTCGTCTTGGTTAAATTTCACGACTCAAAAAGTCCAAGTGGGAATGGAAGTGAGATTTATAACACTTGACTCGAATGATGTGACATGCAATGACGTCCGGAGATTCCTTCCCAAATGCTAATAGCCTAATGTTGTAACTTTCAATAACTTACCGGAATTTTGCATGGTGTCACCGCAAACCTTCTCCTCCTACTTACGGTATATCAAAAATTAAGAGTACCCAACATTTCAATTCTAGCAGGACCTTTCTCAAAGGCATAGAAAGGTCCTGCTATGATCACACCCTCCTAATTTTTGATATTCACTTTTCAATAATTTTATTTAGTAAGCAGTTTCAAACATGTTTGCATTTATTAACCCCCTACCAATTGCTTGTAGGATATAACCTGAATCCTGCAAAATCCTGCTATCCTACCTTGTTCAAAGCTCCATGTGACCTGAATCCTGCCAAGTCCTGCAGTACTGGCTACTGTTGACCATTGCCTGAATCCTGCCAGCTTAGAACAATGGGCCCTTTTCGAACGGATAATCGCTTGACAAAAGCCACAACGACGTCCGAATTGTTACCAGCATCCTGCATTTTCACACTGACAAAATCGCCTTATGCCCTCAATCCTGCAAATTCCTACAGTGTGTCAACTCTCATGTGCCCTCAATCCTGCAAAATCCTACTCCAGCACTTTGATAGTAGTAGCCTGTATCTTGCAGAATTCTGCAATGTGTCAACTCTCTTGTGCCCTGAATCCTGCAGAATCCTGCAATGTGTCAACTCTCATGTGCCCTGAATCCTGCAGAATCCTGCAGAAGGCAAATAGGATTCTGCAGGATTTGGGAAGGTTACAAAAATGTTGTAACTTGACGGATTGTTTTGGGTTTTTGTTTTTTTACGTTCAGTCCCACCCAGTACCATAACTATTGACTACGATGGAATTACATACAACGATGGAGGCTCCATCTCAGTGGTAGCAGGTGATAGTAGGCAGTTCACATGTAACACGCCTGGTGTCTACCCACAAACCACCTTTACCTGGACCCTTCCATCAAGCATCACTACAGACCAGCCACTGGGTACTACAACCTCCTCTACCAATACTGATGACACAGTAGATAGCTCCAATGTGATAACTGTCAGCATCGCTGAGAACCCAGCTACATCCCAGCTGACATGTGGTGCTACAAACAGGCAAGATGGATCCACACAACCTGAGATTAGCATCACAGTCACTCTTCAGATCAGAGGTCATTTTTTTTATCTACTACATGTAATTGTTGATGATTTTTCAATGATTAGTATTGTGTGTATCTTTCTTCTTAAACTCAATGCATCCAAAATTGTTTCATGCAAAATTAGCGCACTGACTAAGAAGATTGGATTTGGAAAGTCAAAAGCAATGAATATCACATTGAAGTTCAGTTTATAACCCCGTTTTAATCGACAGGGAAGACTTTTTCCTGCTTAACAGATTTTCACGCTTAAGCAGCTGTGCGAAATTGGGTCAGGTCTTTCTCAAAGGATGCAGAAGTGGTTATATGGATTGATCTGAGATGATTTGTTAATGTGTACATTTCCTTTGTCTTCTTTTTTCCAGTTCCACCTAAGGAGGTTCAGCTGTTGCAATCCGGCAGTGAAGTAGGAGATTCACTGACTCTTGACCAAGGAACACAATATACCTTGCAATGCTATGTACAGAGTACCAGACCAGCTGCATCTATCCAATGGTTGGTATCCAATGCAATGCCTTCTACTGGTGTTGCAGGCCCAACCTCATCTCTAAGTAATGGATTGTATGACACATTAGGCTCATGGACATTCGCAGCAGCCAGAACCCATCACAAGCAAGAGGTGAAATGTGTAGCAAGCACTGACGAGTCAAGTCAACCATACCCACAAGATAAGACCACCATTGATGTCATAGGCAAGTAAATGCAAATTTATGCATGTAATAGCTATCAGTGCTTGGAAACGTATAGGTAAAGCTTGTTCCATTGTGATCAGTTTGTGGAAAATAAAGGTCAATCTTCACAATGATCTCAAGGAAGCAAACTTTTGTATGTTAATAATTCTGAAATCCTAGGGAACGTTTAATAACAAGTAATGGAAGCTTATGATTAAGCTAATATAAAATGCCTCTAGATTGAATTAATACAATGATTTCTCTTATGTGTTCTCGTTCTCTCCTCTGAGTAGATTCTCATAAAACCATGTTAAATAATATGAAGGACAAGACTGCAGAATCCACAATGTTGCCTTTCTGCTGGGGTTAGGACCAGTTAGATCATTGACACGGGGCACACCCTTGTACTTGTGTCTCTTCTGACAAATCCTGAATGCGTGTGTTGTATGGGGAGAGGGGAAGATCACAGTCTCAGTGGTCAATTCCATCAATGTCATTAAAACTTATACGATCAACCGTAAGGCGATTGGAGATGCACAAATTATACAATACGACTTATGAGAACTTACGATGGGCTATCAATCATAAGTTGAGTCACGATGAATTGTAAGGATTTGTGAAATCCATCCCTGGTCTTTGTCCGTTTGCAATCCAGACTCATTGTCATTTTATCGATGACTTTAACGTGACAGGTACGCCATGTCCATTTACTGAGTGTTATGTTCTTAATCTGGTGACTTACATTAAATTGCCATATAGACAGGCAATTGTGAATGTGATTGGTTAACATGCAGAGTTCTAGTATGCTGATTTTTGTGTTGGTGTATCGAATGAATCGTTCTTGTTCTTTTTCAAGGTCCTCCTGATACACCTTTGATCACGGCAACCTCACCCATGACTGAAGGTGTGTCTATCAGCATGACATGTACAGCACACTTGGGATATCCTGAGGACTGGATGTTGGTTTGGTCCAATGGTAATACTGGTGCACCTTTACCTGGCTCCGCATCCACATCACCTACAGCCTCAGGTCAACGCTACAGCTTCACAAGTACCTTGGACTACACACCGACAAGGCAGGACAATGGCAACACCATCAAGTGTGCTGCACTGAGAGATTCCTGGACTGGACCAGAACCAGAAGGCTCTTCAGACCCTCTCAATGTCCAATGTATGCATTTTATTCACGCCATCCAAACTCTCACTATTAACATGACTTTGATATTTCATGAGGGATATTCTGCATTGTTCTTATACTTTTATGAAATTAGTGAGTCATTGGCTTTCAGGCTCAAGGTTTGTCTGGCATTTTTCAATGCCTGCTATTTGACAACATTTATCAATGATATGCTCTGATTATTTAATCGTCGATTGCAAACACTTCATCGTGATGTTAGTCATCACGTAATATTTGAGTGTTTTACCGAGAGATGAGTGATTGGTTTTAGTATGCATTGATGCAAATGTTATCAGTGTCGAAAGTTATCATTCTCAAGCAATATGCCGTGACGATGTAGAATTTTAGTAGCTTCAGTCACACCATCAACCTTTTGTGAAACTAATTCCCGTTTGGGTCAAGAGGATGCAGTATTTCGTTTGATTCACTAGGCCTTATTCATTAAGAAACAAAACTCTTTTCTGATTCCACTGACAATATGTGCAAGGTCAGTGAGTTTGACAGATTGTCCTGCTCCAGTAAAAAAAAGAAATAGCACGAGTTCTTTGTTTCAGAGTTGTATCTTCGTATGTTTCTTCTTTATTTGAGTAATATCTGTGTTTTTAACATTTTTGATATGTTTTTCAGATGGATCTAATATTACAAATAAGGAAGACAACGAGGCAGGAGCTAAGGATGGTGAGGATGAAACCTTGACGTGTATTGCACAGGGAAATCCTGCATCAACCATCACCTGGTACACTCCTAACAACACTCCAGTAACCAGTGGTAGCAGCAAGTACACCGTTATGAATGTGGACACCAGTGCACATAACGTGATCGGATATAAAGTCACTGGTACTCTGACCATCCATGCAGTGGATTCTGAAAGGGACTATGGACAGTACACCTGCAAAGCCTCCAATGGTATTGCAGATGAAGACATCCTGAAGATCATCCTCACAGGAACAAGTAAGATTGTTTTTCTTTTTGTCTCTGAGGCTACAATGAAACATTATAGTTAAGTAATCTTTGGTTTAAAACTTCTTTAAACATACGGGCCTTTCCCGAAAAAAAATCAATGCCAATAGCTTGACTGACAGTATTTGTTCCTATGTTAACCCTTGGTCGCTTAGACAATTAAACGTCAGGCCTTTAAATTGTTACAATTAAATGTTAATGGAAATCTCAAGAATGTCTAAATTATAGGCTACTAATTAAGTAATTAACTATCGAATTTATATTTTTCAATTTGCCTTCTATTGACTTCTCCGAAAAGTTCTTACTCTGGCAGACACACATGGTAGTAGTACTCCGGTATTCTTTATTCTTGTCCTCGTCGTAGGATCAGCATGTCAAGGCCATAGCAATGCCGAACCCACTAGCAGCCTAGTATTAGCCAGCTGATGTTTATCCCCCTCGGGCAAAATACGATTTCCCTAGCCAGTCCCCATAACACGCAGTCTGACACCGGACCTGAGGATGTCTTAGGAGGGCTGGGCTGGATTTTTTATTTTTCCCTCTTTTTTGTGGGGTTGTATGGTTTTGGGGAATTGTTATAACATCACTGCTTGCCCAAGGGTTAAATTAATAATTACCTTGCTCATCATGTGCTTTGTCTCTGGTTTGTAGGAAGACCCGACTCCCCCACTAATGTAACAGTAACAGGGAAGACTTCGGCCTCTATAACTGTGAGCTGGGCAGCTGGGTATGATGGTGGTGAGGACCAGTGGTTCATTGTCGGCCATGCGAAGACAAACTCAGACGATACAGAGGAGTTTAGTGACCGCATTACTGGAGAAGAGAATATGTACACAGTGACTGGCCTTGAAGGATATACAGAATATGAGATCAGGGTTTATGCTGAGAATAAAATCAGCAGGAATCCGAACTACGGAATGATAACAGTGACAACGTTGCGTGAGTATATCTCAAATTTTGTTTTAATGTCTGTAATTGTGTAGATTGTCACTTTAACAATTTCTGTTGTCTGAATATAATATTATTGTTGTTGGCTATAAAATACGATATCTGGTCTGCATATTGTGACCAAAGTGTAGCTTTCTTAGATTTTTCCATCTGCCATGCTATCTGCCGTGGTTCGTTTCTGGTCATCTGATGACTGTCAATAACACAAAGTTATACATACACAAACACTTTTACATTGCAAATTAAGGGTTTTAGAAACATATCAAATACAATGTGAAATATATTTTTATATAAAAACATTTTCCTGATTTACTTTTTTACTTTCTTTGATTTACTGTCTTTGTGCATAGTCACTGTTTTACGTGCATGTACAAATGATTTCTTGTTATACATGTAACAATTATTCAATTACATGTAGCACGGGATAACAATGATTTTTGGCTTGGAGATCACTATTTTATTTTTAATTTATTTGTCTAGTTATGTATTTTCATTACTATTTTATTTCCCATGAATAGTTATACTGGAACTTCAATGTTTTTCTCACAAATGAATATAAAGATTGTACACCAAACACTTCAGGACTCCTAAAAACATGAACAACTTCTTTGTGTTAACAGGATTACAAATCACAAAATGATACCATCTCAAAATGTTTTGCCTTATTTTTTTTAATAATCTTTACAATTCTTTACAATGTATACCATAAAACAAAAGTGAAATTCGGTTTGATCAAAACAATTCTATTGACTTTTTTCATGTTAGCATATGTTTGAGGTGGGCAGCTCTATGAAAATGGCCCAAGGTCTACCTCTGTATATCTAGTAGATAATTCCATCCTTGACAAATACGCGCAAATTTAATTGAAATGGGACAATCTACATACTTCAAACAGGAAAACAATTATCTTATCTCAACCTGGCTACTCCCAATTCTGGATTTCCCCAAGTAATCAACGTAAGCCTACTTTTGCTTTAAAATTAGCAATCGCACTTTTGGATTTTATTAATTCAGATTGGATTAATTTACTTTCCTTTGTTTTACTTTTGCAGCAAAGCCGCCCGAAGAAAATGGTAAATGAATCGAAATCTATTTGTATGAAATATCTGCCCTAATAAGGCTCTGATTTCTGACTTTGTAACTATGTATTGTTGGCTACCTTTTGCAAACCAGTAAACCTTAATAAACTTCACACTTGGAAAACTTAACATCCACTTCATAAAATCAAAGTTGTTTCATAATTGTGCCCAAACATACTTGAAGTGACCTCTCTTGCTCCCAGCAGATTCTTATGAGAACCGCCCCTGTTTCCCCAAAGAAACCTCTCCTACGTTATTTTTTTGACGACAAAGCTCATTTCACGTCTTACTCCAGGTTTTATGATCAAGTTTGACTCCGACAAGCAAACGGTGACTATTGAAAGCTTGTTTGGCAAGCAGGGATGCATAAAGCTGGAGGTGCTGTATGAAGGAGACACCGATTATAAGAACTGTGGAGAATGCTACACGCAAGCCACTGTCAATCTTGGTACACACTGCAATGCTAAATCACAGTCAAGTAGGAGGAAGCGTGCAGGGGATAGGATCACAGATGTACGGGCTATCTATTGCATTGGAGGGATTTGTAGCTCACCAACACCAGTTGAAGGTTAGTTAAGCATCACTTGTGTCCATTCCACGTTAGAACACCGTTTGATAAGGACTTTTAGCAAAATATTTAGCAAAATTACTAAAAAAAGTAGAAAATGTTCAGTGAAGTACTCAATCACATACACATTAGTTTTCTTCCCTGTTATTTGAACTAATATTTTTATCTGTCTCTACTTCATGTATGCAGATCACTAAAGTTTGCTTTCCGTTAAAATTCCCTTCACGTTAAAAAAACCCCTTTTCACGAGAAATTCAATATCAATTAAATGACTGATTGTATTTTTCCACTTTTTATGAATTTCTTGTTTATCATTTGCTTGTCACTGGTTTGTTGTTCTACAAGGTAGCTACATTTTACAGATTTGAGTTCACATAAAAAGATATTCTTTTAATGTCTCACATCAAAGTGATCGTGATCATTGCAGAATCTCTATCAAAAGACAGAGAAAGGTCCTTCTATTGCCGCAACGTCAGGACCCGTACAAGTATTGGGATGTGTGATTAGGGGCCTATGAATCAGTGAAAACTGCAAGACGTTCAGATAAATTTCCTCCTCTAACCTCGAATCCTCTTCTCCACTGGCGGAAGAAGATCTAATTATATCATTTTGCCTGTTTATATTTAGTGGCTACTAGTCCTACATGTCCGTCAAACTGTGACTGCCACATTGGAGTGATAGTCGGGGTTGGACTTGCTCTTCTTCTCGGAACATTCCTACTTGGTTTTCTGGCAGGGAAGAAGTTCAGTGACCGAAGAAAAGGTATGGAGCAATCGAACAGTCTTTGTCTTTGTCTGAATAAGAAACGATTTCTTGATCTGACGAAAGGTTTCTCTTATTTTTCTTTTAAACAGATAGTCCAGCAGCAGACATGTCGCAAGTGTAAGTCTTTGTCAACACTTAGGACCTCGCCCTCTTTTCACTTCTGCTTAAAGTATCCAATTATTAAACGACTATAATCATGAAGTAAATATCTATCAACATTTGTAAAAATCGAAGCCCTTTAATTGAGGTATTTTTAAGAGACCAATATCCCATCACTGAATAACACTGCTTTCCACTGAGGTCCTCAGCACTGTGATCTGTGATATGTAATAATATGACGAGTTAAACTGCCTACTGACTAAAATTACCAACATTTAGTGGGCCTGACGTTTCGATCCTAGCACGACCTTTCTCAAAGGCAAAGACAAAGCCTTTGAGAGAGGTTTTGCATTCAAAACTTGCTATTTTGATTCGTCATTGGTTTTGTTTTATTCTTTAAGATTATTTGCGAAACCAATTGAAATGCAGTCCCGCCCTGCGAGAAGTAATAAGTACGACCAGGAAGATATGCCAGGTGAGGTCATATCTAAGAAATAAGCTGCCATCAGCAAATTATAAAAGCCTTGAAAAGATATACTTTTTCAGCAGGCCTTTTTTCATATGCAAACTGACAAGTATGTTTCTGTTTCTGAGATATTTGAAAACGTAAAATACAATTTTTGCAGTTGATCAGTATTATCATGAAAATATCCTACAGGAGTGAGGCATGACGTCACCACCGGTCAGAGCAGTGCATCCTATGGCAACATATCGGTAGCCCACAAAGCCTTCCCACGTGACCAACTGAAGGTCATTAGGGAACTTGGACACGGTGCTTTTGGCCTCGTGCTGTTAGCTGACGCAGTGGGCATCGTGGAGAAGTCCAAGGTCACAGCAGTGGCTGTCAAAACTGTCAAAGGTTCGTGGTTTATTGAGTCCAAGTATACAGTTTGACTTTATTATTTTTGTTTTGCAATAGCGATAAAGACAATTAAGCCCAGATTGTGAATCTGATTCCGAGCGTAGATGCATGGCAGCTAACTAGAACAACAATCCATTTTTTTTCTGAAGAGTCTTCCCCTGAGGCTAGTAAGACGGACTTCATGCGGGAGCTGGAGTTGATGAGGATACTGCCGGACCATCCTAACGTGGTCAAACTCCTCGGCTTCTGTATCGAACAAGGTAAGACTTTATTAAGAGAGGAAGGTTTGCATGGTTGAATGCGGAACGTTTGATGTAACAATGAGTGGGGCTCTGGGATGAGCAAGTTAACCGACGTTTTGTACCATGTGCTCTTCCCATTATTAGGAGACACCTTACAACACTGATGACAGCTGAGAGCTGTTGTTATAGCCACACTCCATTACTGAAATGAGAATTTTTTGAACGTATTATTATGTGAGCAATGACACTACGCAGACTTTGTCCTACAAAAGTCCTAGCTTCACTCCTTGTCGGCCTCTTCCCTCCCATTAGATCCTCTGTACATCATCGTGGAGTTCCTCTCCAAGGGGAATCTCAAAGACCTACTCAAGGACAGTCGTAGTAAGGGAGGCAGAGTCTACGGCAACCTTCATGGAGCCAGTAAATCACTCTCCTCCAAGGATTTCATGAAGTTTGCCAAGGATGTTGCCGATGGAATGGCCTTCATATCTTCTCAAAAGGTGCCCAGCGAGCTTCCGGATCTCATGCATTTGCGTTTTAGTAATGGTGGGAAAACTTGCAGCGCGATAATCAGCACGGAACAATGACCTTTCTTTCCCCCATGACCTGATGATGGTGCCCTATACGCATGACGTCATAGGCATGATGAGGGTCATTGCTGTCTGTCATTATACATGTACATGTTAGATAGTAATTGACGATACAGGCGATTGTGTTGTGCTCAGCGTATAACGACATCAAGGTGTCACATGAGATTAAACATGTAATACTATGATCTGACAATTTTAAGGAATAATTACTGTCCAGTTCAAATTAGTAAATGAACGAAAAACTATATTGGAATTGTTAAGCATTTTACAGGAATTGACATTCCCAAAAAGTCAACTAATGTTTGCCGGGAGCGGGGTCAGAGGTCATTGTTTCAGGTTTCTGCTAAGTCAAACTTTTAAAATTATAATTACCTCATATACTCAAATGATGGATTTATAATAGCAGTACAACCACTGGCCAATAACATAAAGGCAACTTGATAAATCTGAGATATCTTTGCTTGGTGATTCTTTTCCCAACTCAGTGCATCCACAGAGATCTAGCGGCCCGTAATGTCCTGGTGTCTGAAAACTTGACCTGCAAAGTGTCTGACTTTGGCTTGGCTCGTGACGTCATGGATGTCAGAGTGTATGAACGAGGGAAAGACGTAAGTCCTTGGTTGTCACAAGATTAGAGAACAATGGATGTTACGAACATCAGAGCTGTAAAAGTCAAATTAATTTCATTGTTTCATCGTGACACGTTCTCAATCGCATTCGCATTTCCAATCCCCATCCCTTCCACACCTTCATGCGAATGCCCATGACCCTTTCCAATTACCATTCCGTTTCAAACATCTTTCAAAGTGAGGATGAACCCAAATTGTTTGTCCATGCAGGAGAAACTGCCTCTTCGCTGGATGGCGTTGGAATCGTTCTTTGATAACTTGTACACAACAATGAGTGACGTATGGTCTTACGGTGTACTTCTTTGGGAAATAGTAACCTTGGGTAAGTTTGTGGAAAGCTTTCAAAGACGATGAAATGTGACAATCATAGTCTCACGATCCTCATCTAGAAAAGATCGGAAGATCCAATTGATGGAGTCATCCAAGCGCCATGTGCGTGACAAAGCATTGAGTAAAGAATGTACCATGAGTTCTGTGTGCAAGGGATTGTCGTTTTTGACAAATAGCTACCTTGTTCAAGCCTCTGCATGAGGGCGCCCTTCATTCATGAGCTGGCTTGTTAAAATGCACAACAGAGTAGTCAATCAAATTTAGTTACACCAGGATACATATAACATACAATTTCTTTGACGTGTAGATGTTGCAACTGCTTACTGACTTGGAGTAACAGAATGCAAAACGCAAAAAATGGTAAAAGCTCTGGCAGTACAATCCTAGTGGGACCTTCCTCAAAGACGGAATCAAGAAATCCTGCTAATTAATGTCCTAGGAAAATGAAAAGATTCATTTAAAGGTCCAGCTGGGATCAATAGGGCTTGCACTTTTTAGGATCATTTTTTTAGCAGTTACATGTACAGAATGTACAATACTTGCGATGTGAATGATTGTATCCTTTTTCTTGACAAGGATCTCGTCCCTACCCTGAGATGACTGCCAAGACAATGATCAGCGAACTAAAGATGGGATATCGAATGCCTAAGCCACTACACTGCCAGCAAGAATTGTAAGGCAGCTTGAACCGGTCTTAGTAAAAAAAACCACATTTTTTTCCTGCTATATTTTTCCTTATTATATATCGGCATCTCATTTTCCACTTATGTCAGTTATTAAAAAAAATAGCAAGGCTTGCTCAGAATTAATATTCCACAGTGGGTGGATTTCCACAGAATAATGAGGCATGCTTACTGAACCTCCGATACATAACCTGTCGCACGTGGAGGTAAGCTGAAGGCTTTATGTGCATCGCTACTCGGTCAAAAATTACGATGCGTGTGATGAAATCGAATTCTACCACATGCTTGCTTGATAATCTATTGACTCGCACTTACTATTGAAAGTAAATTGATGATCATTTTGAAAAAGAAAAAACCCACACAATTTGATATGCTTTTGGGTCCACAACAAATCCGTTTATAATGTCACAGTCTTCAGTGGTGTTCGCAATATCCTTCTGCACTCAGGTACCAGATAATGTTGAAGACTTGGAGTGAGGACCCTAAGGACCGACCCACATTTAAGATGCTCAGCAAGGATCTGCAGGCACTCATAAACGCCAGAAAGGTGGGTCTGAGAATTGACATTTCCTCAATGTAAAAATTTTCAAATTCTTCTATTGCTTAATACAAGTAGGAAAAGTTGGGAAAAGTGCATAGCTTTCCTACCAACAAGTACTTCAATGGGAGTTAAAGCTTTCCATGATGGAAGTTGCAAAGGATATGGGTTACGGGTATACACGAAGTACAATAGTCGCTTCATGAGATGAGTTATGAAAAGAATCGGTCCTTTTCAGAAGCAGCACCTCTCATGAATAGACTATAGTACATGATGAACCTATTATATTCTATGTAATACATCCTTTAGTAGATGTAATGCAAATGACAATGTTAGGTTGTCCCCTGCATCGTTACATTGTTAATACTCATCTGATAGACTGACACTGTTATCGTTACTCATTTCTCTCTGACAGGATTGCATAAGAGTGAAGGATTTCGAGGAGGCTATCTATGAGACTGTGAGTCCACTTGATGAGAACGAGAAGGTTTAGGACCCAGAAACAGCTCCTCCATCCTAGCTGACAAAGATATGAAGTTACTCTTTGGTTTGGTAGCTTAAGGAATTGAGATCCCCAGCGTTAAAAAAGTACTGAAAATATACTAATATCTAACGGCAAAAAGATTTATCTTAGCATTTAATCTGACACATTAAAATTGTTTGTAAAAAGCAATTTCATGTTCTCCACTGTTCGGAGCTTTTGATCGATTTTGACAAATACAATGTCACAATTAGGCTTTTTGACAAAACTACTTCCAGTTAATATTGACTAACCCTATATCGAAACGTTTAAAATATTAAAGTACATGTGATTATATTGCATAGTTTACATGTTGTTTATCATTATGTAGTTGATTTTAGGATTGATTCTAGATTATTTTTTAGAGTCGTTAAGATATGTCTTAGGTGAAAAACTGAGAAGTATGCATTGAAGAGAAACATATCCTTATGGTATCGTTTTGAATTTCTTACTTGAACTATTTTGTATTTTTTAAAATAAATAAGTCTTATGGAATTTCCTTTGTAACTATGCTATAATATTGCACACAGAACAAGAATGAATTAACTATCGATTGATTTCGTGTTGACTTTTGAAGAAATCTTAAAACGCAGGTTATTTCAGTATATTAAGTAGTCGATTTGTAGGGATAAGTTCTAGACGTTTCCCTTTGAGAACTGAGTAATGTTGAGCTAATGATCTGTTTTAAAGACGAAAACAGCAGAAGTAGACATTAAAGAGAAACATATCCTTCATGTATCGTTTGAAATTTCTAACTTGAAAGATTTTAGAATTGTTTAAAATAATTTTGTGTAATTTAATTTGCTTGCTGTACTGTCACTAAACGATAAAGAATTGAGTATCAGTTGATTTTCGTGTGTTGACATTTTAATGAAAACTCAAATGACCAGTTAATCTGAGATTTAGAATCGCACAGATCCTGTTTTCTGAAAGAATTTTTACTTTTGGTTAATTAACTTCAATGTACTAATACATGTTTAAATGATACTACACAGGTAACGATACCAGTATTTGAAATTTGATTGTGTGTACTCAGATAATGGCCATGTTAATGATTGTAATCTACTCCAATTACAATGCTCGGCTTCGTGTGTAATTTCTATAAGTCATTGCGAAGATGACGTTTCGCGTCCCATTACGGGTTCCAGTGATTTTTTGGGCTTCTTGAGATTGTGAGAATTTTGTTTAAAACCACTGTTGAAGAAGAAATGACAAGCCCGAGTACTGGCCAGAGTTTGGTTCCCAAACACCACTTAAAGGTCAACTGAAGATCAAACATATAAAATCCATATTTGGCAATAAATGTGTTTATTCGATTCGTGCACTATATCCCCAGATCAAACGTCATTTGTGTATTTCAGTCTGATTTCAGGTGTTTTTATTCAACTCAATTCATGCCTGTTGTTATCGGGGCGCTCTTCTCTACCACATGGGCAGCCAGAATAATCTTTCTTCCCCGAATAGATCGGCGCCAGTCTTCTATTTCACGAACACAGTGTGTAAACGAGGCTGGCCGACACGTCTCTCCACCAGTCTTCTTTTCTTCAGAATCAAATAAAAGTTCAGTCGATAGTGAATAGTTCTCTCAATGGAAGCATGCATGCATGTTTTAGTGCATGGCACCCGTGTTATTTGAAATAATTATAAGAAATTCCGAAGTGAATTGAAGTTGACATGTAGGAAGATTTATTTGCAGTATGCTTAGACGAATAGTTGCAATGACCGTGTATACATCATCTTTCTAGTGTGTTTAGGGCCTACACTTGTGTTGCTGTGAACAGTATATTCTTGCACATGGTGAAGAACATAAGACAATCACGTAGCGAATGATTATTAAATATATAATCTACAACGTTAATCGGTTAGGCCGTGTCTGGATGAATAGGCTTCAGGTTCAGTTTACACACGAGTCTATTGAAGCCAGAAGGTAGCGAGTATGGCAGTAGTTACCAACCATTATCGCTGCACAACCCTCTGTGACCTCAATATGAACTTAGTACCGCACAACAAACAACCCCTGAACGATTTATTGGCACGCTTTGAAGGTGACATTCAGAGACCGTCTGCTTCAGTCCATAAATCACAGGCACACTGCTGGATCTTTCGTCCAACACCCTTCCCCCTACGCTGCAGTGGATAATACGTGTACGTGGTCGCGTCGACCAATCCGTCGACCGCGTCGACCACTGGGCGGCGCTTATCCTAGCTGTGAGTGGATGCATATTACTGTATGTATGAATCACGGAGATCATCTCCGTGTAATCACGATTCTAAGTTTTCACAGCCATACCTCTTCCTAAAGAGTTGTTATATATACACGGTGTCACCGCAATCCCTCCTATATAGAGCTGAAATAACCAGTAGAGGGCCCTTATTTAATTACAACTCGATCGCATTCGAAAAACCGTCCCTTTTGAAGTTCCTCTGACATTGATCGATCTATTCTGCACGTCGACACGTGTATACGACCGTGTGTACAGTTTGTCGTCCACAAACAGGCTCTATGCACGTGCGAAAGTCTGGGTGATCCGGTGTGACAGTCTAAAATGGGTGGCGTGATCAAATGGGTGGGCTGCCATATTATGGGCAATCAGGTTAGCATAATTAGGGCGCCCGCACGAGCTCAGTTAATTACCCACCCATCTTAGCACGCCGCCTATTTCGCTTATTTCAGCAGGTTGTCGCTACGTGTTCAGATGGGTGGTGAAGTCACCCACCCATTTAGCACGGCCACCCACTTGAGATCGTGACACCGGTGCTAGCTGTAATCGTGGTTCTGCGTTAAAACATTACCAGCACTGTCCTTATTACGTCGTTCGGGGGAAACCCATTGAATTCCATTCTCCTCGTAGCAAACATCATGTTATATCTATGATTACGAAAACTCACGAAATCATTACGAGTAATGTGACACGGAGACTAGAAACTAAACACTGGATTTCGGATCTTTAAAATGTATCTAATCTTACTTATACGGCTCGCAGTGGGCAGCTTGGTGTGGAAGTGATCGTTGAGGCCAGTGAATATTTTGAAGAGGTACTGGAATTGTTGATCGACCTGTCGGTATACTTCATTACCCCCTGTCCTGACTTACCTGATTGTACTACGTGTATTTTGAGTAGGGTATTTTGGAGGAAAAGGGTCAGATAAAAATAAGTTACTTCGATCATGAAAATGCAGACAGTTCTGAATACCATGGGAAGTGCACTGATGTGATGACCCTGATTACATCATATCAAGCATGGACATCAACAAAGGCTTTATTTTACCATTCAGAGTGTAGCACAGGCAGGACACACACGGCTGAAGTCTACACACGGGCCCCTGTGACTTTAAAGACCTTTGGTAAGGTGTGTGTGTGTTCATTGTGTCTGTACAGACGTCCTTGTTACCACCATGCATGCAAAACAACCCAAGGCATCAAGTCAGTGCAGTGACCTTTCACCTATGTATCTGCCATAAAGTGCACGCTGTATACACAGTCGTTCAGCACATGCACTATTCACTATTGTTATTGTGCACACAGTACATGTATGTACTGTATGTGTGCTGCTGATTGCCTCATGGCAAATAGAGGAGAATGAGTAAACTGTGAGATTGGAAGTTCCGACTTTGCTTTTTTTTCGCAAAGGTGACATTGTTAACGCTCGTATGGGACGCCTTACGCCTGGTCAAGATTGATAAGGGCATTGAAGACTGACTTCTTATGAAACTCACCAAATAAAAAAGAATGAAAATGACGAAAACCTTGTGAAATCCAAACGCATAAGAATTTTGAATGTTAAAGGTTTGATCCTGATCTTATAACTACATATAGATTATTTTACTTCACTTCGCTGTCCTCTGTGTATATGTTAAAAGGGCTAGCACTTGGATGTGTTTTATTTGGGTTACATTAAAAAAGTATGAGATTATGTTTGATCAATTATTGAAGATATCAATATCAATTTTATTATTTTTTTAGCATGATAGAACTGTGTATTAATAACCTGTAAAGTACACACACTGCTTAGCAAATTAAACTAAACCAATTCAAGTACATGAAAGCAAAGAAGGAAAGTTAAACTTATTCATTATCATTTATCTCTACGTGTTAAAACATGTAAAAGTGATATGAACAAATTCCAAACTGCAGATAAAAAAGTTCTCGCGTTTCAATCAATGCATAATCGTTATAAAAACTTCTGTATGTTCGGCACTTTATTAAGGTCTTTCAACTTTATGAAATTTGTTATTGAAAATCCTAACTTTCACTTTGTACAACCCAAGCCTTTCTTGAAAAGCTCGGATGGGTATAACAAAGTAAAACAAACGCATAGATTAACTGGGTTGACAATTAATCATACATGTACATAGTCGATGGTCGATGGATAAGATTACCACCACCAAGGTGGAGACGGTGTGGAGGTGGGTAATTAGGTATTTCAAATTGGCACATAACCTGATTGTACTCTTACGAAGGCTGTGACAAAACTGAATACTATTATACATGCATTGCTTAATGCAAAACTGCACCAAGTTGAATTTTTAATAAACCATCTGATTATAAAAACAAGGTAAGGTCTCTTAATTCATGTTTGGAAAAGAAAGCAACACTGAATCATACAGCCACCAAAGCTTGCACTTTTATTCGTTTAACTTCAAAATTCAAGCTTCACCACAAAGCCAGAACCCCAATTGTGGTCTTCAAAATCACAACAAGCTAAACACAACTGTGAAAACCTTGATTGGACATTGTACATTACTTATAGATATGCACAAAGTTCCCATTGTAATTGGAGTCGATTAGAATCCATATCATAACAAATATCTGAGTATGCACGACCAAAATGTGCTTTTTTGCATCAAACGAAATACGTAGAAACTGAAAATCATAGGAAAACTTAAAACGTTAGGAAAATGTTAAAGGAAATTCAATTACACATTCTTTCTTCAATCAATTTCAGAAAATAATCAAGTTGAAAATGTCTAAGCAATACAAAACGAATATGTTTCATTTCAAAATCTACTTCTGACGATATTTAAGACTTAGGTTAACACGACCCAGATCATTTGTGACCCGGCACAGCGACATGAAGAATATCCCACCAAAACACTTTTCGAGAAAACAACATCTAAATTCAAACTATCTTGTCAATTCGATTAAAAATCCATTTTTTTTTTTTGTATTTTCGGAAAGTTAATGTATTGGTGGAAATTTTGATATCATTTAAAAGCTAATGGTACACTCTTTCACATCATTAGAAAATTTCAAAATCTCAAAAGTGGGGGTTATTCCTCATTATGATGTGCCGGGTCACATTTAGTCATGAATTATGTAAAATATTGTTTTTACATATCCTGTGCACTGTAACTGTGTACTGTAAAATGGCTTGCAATTAGCATCGTAAATTTTGACCAGCAGTATGCAATAAATCCACTCGATTCATTTTGGTCAAGCAAATCCCAACTGTAACATTGTGCAAGTCAGAATCAACCAAACTCAAAAGTGAACTCAGAAATGGAAGGCCAAATGAACTTGAAATTTTGCTTGCAAATATATGTCCACGTGTTGAATCTGATTGCATAATTAATTTTAAACAAAGATGCTTATTTGATGAATATTTTGCAAAGTAACTATTCATAATGAATATTTTTTTCGAAATTTGTACAATTTCAGCGTAAACATAATTATTAAAAAACATGTGGAATCTGTGTCAAAATTAGAATAAGGTTTCCAAGATGAGATATCATTCAGTTCTGATTTGATTTCATGTGTACCGTTAGAACTCAACTTCCCTGTTACAACCAAATCCCAGGACTTGCATATGTTTTTATTTGATTGCTGACGTTTTCATTGTTTCAAAAATTTAGTTTCTCAGATTGATACACAAGCATGAAATCAACGCAACGTCAATTCCTGAGCACGATTTAGAAAGAAATGGAAGCCACCGCTCGCAGCTTAAAATGTTACTCAATTATACGCAATGGACCTTTCCCATTAAATATGCAAATTAAACCTAGCGCATGCGCTTAACTAAATTGGTGGGCAAGCGTCTCCTACGCTCGTATTTCGAAACCTGCACGCAACGCGCACTCGTTTGCCCACCAATTTAGTAAAGCGCATGCGCCAGCTCTTTTTTGCATATTTCATGGGAAAGGTCAAATGTAATCTCCTACACATACTGATGTACCACCAGATAGGTATGTCCGGTGTTTACAATTTAGGTATCAGAATGTGCTGAAGACAACAGGGGTGGATTTCACAAAGCCTTACGATCCATCGTAACTCAACTTACGATGGACAACCCTTCGTAAGTTATGGTAGGCAGTGTAGATTCTGTGCATCGCTAATCGTCTTGCGATTAATCGTAAGTTACGACGAGTTTGGTGAAATCGACCACAGGGAAAACAAAGGCCCTCGGCCCAGATAGGGTTAAATCGTTTGCCTAAGATACACACCACTGTATGCGAACACCTTTCCTGTTAGAGTAAATGCCAAGAGAAGTCCTTTTGCCGCGAAATGTTAGTTCGTTTGTTTTTAATTTGCTCTATACATATTTGGTCCTGGACATTCTCAATTCCTTAAAGAGTCAATCCATAGAGCGAATGCATGTCTCTGTCAATCCAGATGGAGCAGCTTTTACTAGACTAAACCTTCTCGTTCTCATCCTGTGGTCTCACACTCTCATACATAGCCTCCTCGAAATCTTTCACTCTTATGTAATCCTATCGGAGAGAAATGTGTAAAGTTAGCCGTAATAGTATAACAATGAAACGATGAAGCGGCAATAAACGTTGTCATTTCCATTGCATCTTATAAAGTGTTTCTTACATAAAATGTAGGTTTGCAGTTTCATCGTGCAGTGTATGGGTTAATGAGATCTGTTGCTTCGTAAAATGTACCGGCTCGTTTCAAAACCTAAAGCTCCCATGAACAGACTGTTGTACTTGGTGTACCGGCAAACCTACATCCTGTGTTTCTTTCACATGCAAAGCTTCGGATCCCACTAAAGTACTTGCGTTGCTGGGAAAGATTATGTAATCTTCCGAACTGTAATTCATAGTTTTATTAAATATTTTACTGATTTTTTTCTTTTAAACAGTTGACATTTGACGCCATGGGCCTATGGATTCCTCGAAATTCTAGTAATCATGGCTGATTCGTAATTTTGCGGGAGATGAGATCATCTCATAAATCATCCCTTCCTGGAATTAATGTGGCTCTTAGAAGAGTCAAAAACCCACAGCGTTTCCAACTGTTTAATGGGGCGTAGTTTGCATGGTTGGATCCCAAAGTGAACGGTTTTAAGTGATAATTAATGTAAGTCATCATTCTCTCTGGAATGAGTGACATCTGTGATGTCCCGATTATTCAACGCTTTGAAGTATGTGCGCTGCCCATTATCAGGTTTGCTTATATCGAATGGTGAATTATTCTCAAACCCACCTTTCTAGCGTTTATGAGGGCCTCCAGATCCTTGCTGAGCATCTCAAATGTAGGTCTATCTTCCGGCTCATCGTTCCAAGTCTTCATCATTATCTCGTATCTGAGTGCAAATGGACATTGAGAACATCGCTGAAGACGGGTGTATTAAGACGGATTTATTTAGGGACCCGAAAGTATTTTTTTTATTTAAAGGCACCGATAATATCACTGAAGACTGATACTTAAGCGGACTCAAAAGTGCTTTAAATTGTCTACTCTTTGTTAAAAAAGATAATCAATTTACTAACTTAGCAGTGGGTTCGAGTCAGTAGAATATCAAGCAAATATGTTGTGGAGTCCATTTTATCACACTCATCTTAAGTTACCTATGACTCATAGTAAGACGATGTCCGATGTTAACTATCAGAAGTTTAGCAAGCATGCCTCATCATTCTTTAGAAATCCACCCGTATACGATAGATTAATTCTGAGCAAGCCTTGCTAGTTTTGTTTAATAAGTGATACAAGGGGAAATAATTTTGACCGATGTATAGTTTACAGTACATCAAAGGAATGTTATTTTTGCTGTATGAAGAGCAACAATTCAAGCTGTCTTACAGTTCTTCCTGACAATGCTGCGGCTTCGGCATTCGATATCCCATCTTTAGTTTGCTGATCATCGTCTTGGCAGTCATATCAGGGTATGGACGAGATCCTTGACAAGAAAAAGGACACAAACATTCACGTCGCAAGTTTTGGATACTGTGTAGATGCAACTGCTAACGTATGATTCTCAAAAATGTACAGTGCAAGTCCTGAAATGGAACTTTAGAACAACAATTCCAAGGATATTTTCATTCATACTTGGAACGTTTTGTTTTATCTTGTGAAAGGTCCTACTAGATTTGTAATGCCAGATACCTTTTGGAGTTTTGTATTCTGTTCCTCGAAGTCAGTAAGCCGCTGGCAACATTTACATAATATGCAATATATGTTATGTTACCCTTGTTTGAGGAAAATGGATTGAAACTTCGCTGTTTTACTTTTTAACAAGCAAGCACATGAATGAAGGGCGCCCTCATGCAGAGGCTTGAAGAAGGTAGCTATTTGTCAAAAAAGACAATCCCTTGCACACTGAACTCATGGTACATTCTTTACTCAATGCATTCTCTCGTACATGACAGATGACTTCATGAATTATATCTTTATTTCTTTTAAAATAATTCTTTGCATCTGCTAGGTGGGGACCATGAGACCATGAAAATATAGTTTAAAATGTCATATCCTTTGTACGTTTTCCATAAACTTACCCAAGGTCACTATTTCCCAAAGAAGTACACCGTAAGACCATACGTCACTCATGGTTGTGTACACGTTATCAAAGAATGACTCCAAAGCCATCCAGCGAAGAGGCACTTTCTCCTGCGTGGACAAAAGTTGTTTAATCCTCAAATTGATGGAGGTTTGGAATGGGAAATGGAAATCAAATTGCAATGGACATGGAAATTGGGATGTGTGTGAGAATGGAATGGGGTTGGAGAATGGGATGGGATTTGAAGACGGGAGAAAATGGAAATAAAAATGTGACCCGGCACAGCGACATGAGGAATATCCCACCAAAACACTTAAAGTTAATCTATTGGACGATATTAGGTCGATATTAGGACGATTTCGGGGGAGTGTGTGTGTACTGTTTTTATGAAAATGTAAAGTTCCTGCCTTTTTGAATTGCCGCTTTCGAGGAATTAGAATGGCGCTGCTATTATTGTGTTTGGTACCGAAGTCCCCTTGTACTATTTACAACAAAGTTCACACGGAAATAATTATGATATCATTTGAAAGCTAATGGTATACTCTTTCACATCATTAGAAAATCTCACAATCTCAAAAGTGGGGGTTATTCCTCATTATGCTGTGCCGGGTCACAAATGTTAAAGGGATTGGGATTGGAGATGCCAATGGAAATTGCTATGGTGATGGGCACTGAATTGGGACAAGGGTTGGTTTGAGAGTGGATACTGCGAGGGGAAATGGTTGGAATGGAAATTTGAATTGAAAATGGAATAGGAATGAGAATGGAATAGGGATGGGCTGGAACAATGGGAATTGCACAGCCTTGTAATTGGTAAAATCAATCTTGTGGCAAGCAAGGACTTACGTCTTTCCCTCGTTCATACACTCTGACATCCATGACGTCACGAGCCAAGCCAAAGTCAGACACTTTGCAGGTCAAGTTTTCCGACACCAGGACATTACGGGCCGCTAGATCTCTGTGGATGCACTGAGTCACACAAAGCAATGTTTTGTCAGAATATTCAAGTTGCATTCATGCGAATGACCAGTAGTTGAACTGTTACAATAACCACAGTCTTTCAATGAAATGAGGTAATTAAGATGGCAATTATGATGTAAAATGTAATTGACTGGAGCAAAAATTGAACCAATAGACTCTGGGTACATCACGGAATACACAAGCAGACTGGTTAAGACTGCCACCGTTTACGAGCTGGATAGCTCAGATGGTTAGTTGGGCTCAAGTCCCGGTTCTGGGGAAGTTTCCCTGTCCATCTGTCCATTTCTATCAAATGTTTAACAATTTTCATTAAGTTTTTCCTTTATTTACTGATTTGAATTGAACCGTAATCATTCGTAAAAATAACCAGGTCATATTTTAATCTATACTGATACAATGATGTCTTAATATGCTGAGCACACCATAACCGTCTGTATCGTATATGACTATCTAGAATGTGTCAGATAACAGTAGACGTCATGATGTCATGCTTGTAGAGCGACCGCATCAGGCCCCAATATTAAAATGGCGGTGTGAAGACGTGAAATTAATGCATGTGATATGGAACCTCCTCGGTCACCTTTTGAGAAGATATGAAGGCCATTCCATCGGCAGCATCCTTGGCAAACTTCATGAGATCCTTGGAGGAGAGTGATTTACTGGCTCCATGAAGGTTGCCGTAGACTCTGCCTCCCTTACTACGACTGTCCCTGAGTAGGTCTTTGAGATTCCCCTTTGAGAGAAACTCCACGATGATGTACAGAGGATCTAATGGGAGGGAAGAGGCCGACAAGGAGTGAAGCGAGGACTTTTGTTGAACAACTTCTGCGTAGTGTCGAGGCTCACATAACGGTACTTTCAAACAGTTATCATTTCAGTCATCGCTTTAATGTTCAATGTTCCAGACAGTGTTTGCTGTAAGGTTTCTCCTGATGATAGGAAGATCACGCTATCCGAAGAGGTCGGTTAACTGGCTCAACTCAGAGCCATGGTCATTCTCAAAAAAATGTGACGTCAGTGCTCTACATAGACCGCTCCAACATTAACCATGCAAGCCTTCTTCTCTAATCAAAAAGTGGTCGAGAGTTATATCAGGGTACACACAAGTAAAGATGGGAGACAAGAGTCTCCCATTTGTGTCGTTGTTAGTTCAACACAGTTTGTGATGTACGGTTGGAACACACCATCCAAACGTTGACTAACTGGCTCTTCCCATAATAATAGTCATTATCCAAAGAGATGCATTAGCCGTGCGACCTCAAATACAAAACCTTCCCGTGTTATCAAACTATTGTCGACAGTTATATCAAGTTATTGGTACACAGTTCTTGTTTACCTTTCTCGATACAGAAGCCAAGGAGTTTGACGACGTTAGGATGGTCGGGCAGTGTCCTCATCAACTCCAGCTCCCGCATGAAGTCCGTCTTACTAGCCTCAGGGGAAGACTCTTCAAAAGAATGGATTGTTGTTCTAGTTAACAGCAATGAAACTAGACTCGAAATATGATTCATAGGTTAGGCTTAATGGTCTCATCTGACATTTTAGGGCTAAATATTCACAGCCACACTTCTTGTATTCTACAAACCACGAACCTTTGACGGGTTTGACAGCCACCGCTGTGACCTTGGACTTCTCCACGATGCCCACTGCGTCAGCTAACAGCACGAGGCCAAAAGCACCGTGTCCAAGTTCCCTAATGACCTTCAGTTGGTCACGTGGGAAGGCTTTGTGGGCTACCGATATGTTGCCATAGGATGCACTGCTCTGACCGGTGGTGACATCTAGCATCACTTCTGTAAGATATATTTATACTATTTTTATTATTAAAAACCACTACTGACTGAAATGTCAAAAAATATCTCAAAATCAGAAAATATCTCAAAATCAGACTTCAGACGCTTCGGGTTCGATCCATTTTATCTGCATACGAGAAAGGACCGGCTGAGACGGGAAAAAACACAACCTCTCATAACGCTTGAGATTAATTGACTGAATATTAACTTCATCGAATTGCGCGTTCATTTTTAAGATTTAACCTCACCTGACGTGATTTCCTGGTCATAATTAATGGTTCTTGCACGTCGGGACTGTATTTCAATTGGTTTTTCAGTTAATCTGGAAGAAAAGTGATATAAAAAATGTTGCAAACTGCTTACTGACTAAAATTACCTAAATGCAAATCTCAAAATTTAGTGGGCCTGACGTTTCGATCCTAGGAGGACCTTTTTCAAAGGCAGAGTGACAAGGACCAAACAGATACATGTACACGAAGGAGGGGGAAGAGAGTGAATAGGAAACGGATGAGAAACAAACATATGCGCCTCATCTGAGGGCCTGCTGTAAGCTATACAAGTCTTACAGTGTCTTGGGTGACAACTTGAGGCATGGAGGTATTGATGAGTGTCGGTGGGCTTAGAATACAAGTCAGTAGTAAGTGTATTGAGGTCTTTCCGGACGGTGACATCCAGAAAGTGTGTCTACTGAAGAGACTGCTCCCATGTGAATTTGATGGTCCTGTGGAAGGAATTGATGTGGTCAAATAAAGCATTCAAGCTACTACCGTCCCTAGTCCAAATGAAGAAAACGTCATCTATGTATCTCCACCAAATCCAGGGACGGCACGGAGCCTCACTGAGTTTCTCAAGGTCACCCATGAAGAGGCAAGCAAAGGAAGGAGCCATGCGCGTGCCCATGGCAGTGCCATGCACTTGAAGATAGTGCTTGCCAAGAAAGGAGAAATTTTTCTTGGCCAGCACTAGCCTCATGAGGGTGGTTATGTCAGAGATGGGTGGAGAAGACTGTTTTCCTTTGGCCACGGCTGAGGAGCAGGCTTGAATGCCTTCTTCCTTGGGGATGAGGAAGAATGTAAAACAACTAATTGGCTAGACATTAATAGCAAGGTTTGAATCCATATTAATGTATAATGTAACTCGTTATATGCCTACATATCACATATCTCAGTACAGGGGGCCTACGTTGATAGCAATGGTGTTCACTGTGGATATTGGTATCTTAGTTATGAGAGCGTTTCAATGAGTTCAAAGTTTTGACAAAGACTTACATTTGTGACATGTCTGCTCTTGGACTATCTGTATGAAAAAAAAGATATTTGTCGTCAGGATTTTTAAGTTTAAGAAAGCGTTTCTCACGATCGGACAGATGTCCAAATTTAGATTGTTCCATACCTTTTCTCCGGCTGCTGTACTTCCTCCCTGTCAGAAAACCGAGTAGAAATATTCCGAGAAGAAGTGGAAGTACTACACCGATAATAACTCCAGTGCTGCAGGCACCGTTTGATGTAGTAACTGCTAAATAAAACCAAGATAATCTATAAGAATATATTTTGGCAGTGGAGGAGATACAAGCATATTTCACAGAGGAAACTGATTCACATTTCTAAAATTCAAGTGGAGGACAATGAACGACTGCAGTTCCTCACCACCATGACACCAGCTGCCCAGCCTACATTTACAGGTCCTTTCGATTTCTCTTAAGTCAACAAGAGAGTCGAGTATGCTTATATGTCACAGACAAAAGAATAATGGTAAAAGTTGTACAAACTGGAAACGTAAAACTTTCGTGAATATAATTTATTTATTTTAGTTAATTCATCCCAAATCTCTGCTGATTGAATATTAAGTTTTGACGAAACGTTGAAGTCGGTTTTGAGTTTCTGACTTTTTTTTGGGGGGAGAACTGAGGTTTCTCGCCTAAATCTGATAGAACGATTGTCAAGGTTATATATATAACATAATGTTTGCGTCGAGGATAAACCTCATTGAATTTACAGCTTTGCAGGTGTATGGCCCATAGTCCATAAAATCAGAATCCACTAAATGGATGGTCACAGTACCATTGACTTTACATTTTTTTTTATTTCATGTCCGTAATACTGTCTATGCCGTTTACTATTATGTATATTAAGTACCTATTAAATCCAAGTGCATGTGATCTTCTTGTAGATGTATGTAGTAGATAAAAAATTACAACGCACCTTTTATCAAGAGAGTGATTATTTCAAGGTTTAATGACAAAATTGTATATTAGTAGATGTACATACCTTTGGTCATCTGAAGAGTGACTGTGATGCTAATGTCAGGTTGTGTGGATACATCTTGCCTGTTTGTAGCACCACATGTCAGCTGGGATGTAGCTGGGTTCTCAGCGATGCTGACAGTTATCACATTGGAACTATCTAATGTGCCATCAGTATTGGTAGAGGAGGTTGTAGTACCCAGTGGCTGGTCTGTAGTGATGCTTGATGGAAGGGTCCAGGTAAAGGTGGTTTGTGGGTAGACACCAGGCGTGTTACAGGTGAACTGCCTACCATCACCTGCTACCACTGAGATGGAGCCTCCATCGTAGTATGTCATTCCATCGTAGTCAAGAGCTATAGTACTGGGTGGGACTGCCGATTCAAACCAATGGATTTCTGATGTTACCATATTGATCAACACAGTTTCGGACGTAAGTTGAAACAGTGCTGTCTTTGGAAGGAAAATCCACTGCTGTGCACCACAGTGGAGTCCAGTGTTATGGTATTGGGTGATTAATTCAAGGTTTAATGACAAAATTGTATATTAGTAGATGTACATACCTTTGGTCATCTGAAGAGTGACTGTGATGCTAATGTCAGGTTGTGTGGATCCATCTTGCCTGTTTGTAGCACCACATGTCAGCTGGGATGTAGCTGGGTTCTCAGCGATGCTGACAGTTATCACATTGGAGCTATCTACTGTGCCATCAGTATTGGTAGAGGAGGTTGTAGTACCCAGTGGCTGGTCTGTGGTGATGCTTGATGGAAGGGTCCAGGTAAAGGTGGTTTGTGGGTAGACACCAGGCGTGTTACAGGTGAACTGCCTACCATCACCTGCTACCACTGAGATGGAGCCTCCATCGTTGTATGTCACACCATTGTACTCAATAGTTATAGTACTGGGTGGGACTGAAAGTAAATACATCAATTCATCGATTTACTACATTACTGGCGTTGTTTTATACAGTGCTATCACCGGGAAGGAATTTGTTTATTTATTTTATTTATTTATTTCATTTTTCGGGATACATGTACAGCATTCACATCACAGCACATAAGTTAGAATAAAGTGGAAAACTGAAAAAACTGAAAAACAAATACACAAATAACAGGATAATTGGATGACACAAAACAAAAAATATAAAATAAATATTTGGAAAAAGAACTATTGCATAAGTAAATTACAAATATGCCAAATATGCCAATTACATAAATAGATGATATACAAAAATGTTGCAAACTGCTTACTGACTTAAATTACCAAAATGTAATTCTAAAATTTAGTGGGCCTGACGTTTCGATCCTAGCAGGACCTTTCTCAAAGGCAGATTGACAAGGACAAAATAGATACATGTACACGAAGGAAGGGGGAGAGAGTGAATAGGACACGGATGAGAAACAAAGGACAAAGAGTGAAGCTGGTAGGGAGAGATCAAAGGGAAGGGCAAGGGGTAGGGTAGGGATTAGTGAGAGGAGGGGGAAAGATCAAAGAGAAGGGCAAGGAGTGGGGTAGGGATTAGTGACAAGAGGGGAAAAAAATCAAAGAGAGAAGTGTGAAGGACTGAACACAAGAGAAGGATTATCATAAAGCTGCATGGTGTTAGTCATTGCCCTCCTGGATGTTGAGACATTTTCATGTGTTTATTTGTGTAGATAAAAAGTAAAACACACCTTTAATCTGAAGAGTGACTGTGATGCTAATGTCAGGTTGTGTGGATCCATCTTGCCTGTTTGTAGCACCACATGTCAGCTGGGATGTAGCTGGGTTCTCAGCGATGCTGACAGTTATCACATTGGAGCTATCTACTGTGTCATCAGTATTGGTAGAGGAGGTTGTAGTACCCAGTGGCTGGTCTGTAGTGATGCTTGATGGAAGGGTCCAGGTAAAGGTGGTTTGTGGGTAGACACCAGGCGTGTAACAGGTGAACTGCCTACCATCACCTGCTACCACTGAGATGGAGTCTCCATCGTTGTATGTCATTCCATCGAAGTCAAGAGCTATAGTACTGGGTGGAACTGGGATTAAAACCAATGGATTTCTGCAGTTACAATATTGATAAACTCAGTTTCGGACTGCTTTGCACCACAGTCGAGTCCGGTGTTATGGTATTGAGTGGAACTGACAATGAAACTATTTCAAGTTAAACAAAAACATTTGATTAAAAAAAATTGATACAGGAAATACCTGCACAATGTAGATAAATTAAGTCGATTCTAATATATTATTTATTTCGTTGTGTATTACATTATCGGATTCAAGTGTCAAGAGAAAATCTGTTACACGCCAAATCATAAGATAAGCATTAACAACGTTAACGCTGAAAGCGACCAACAATTTGGCAGTATATCAAAGCCTTGATAGTGACAGAAGATGGCCCAGCAAGTACGACGTCGAACACCACGTCAAGATTGCTTACATCAATGCTTGATATGATGTACTTAGGTTCATCATACTCTCGGTAGCATTTACCACTAACAATAATATTGCTGCACCCTTGAGGGTAATATAGGAAGGTTTGCGGTGACACCATGTATAGGGTCTCTTAAAGAAGAGGTGTGGTTCTGAAAAGAACCTGAGTGGCAACTCGATGTTTCGACCAGTATGCTCTGGCCGTCATCAGGAGAAGACGGCCAGCGCATACTGGTCGAAACGTCGAAACGTCGAGTTACCATTAATGTTCTTTTCAGAACCACACCTCTTCTTTAAGAGACCTTATACATGGTGTCACCACAAACCTTCCTATGTTGATTCACCCACCATGCAAAGCCTTAAGTCTTATTTACCCTCCAGTAACATATAAGACATACTGGTTTGACATCGAAGGGAAAAGCCATATTTACACGCAATAATTTCCTGGTTAGGTCATCGAACTCTCAGCTCCAACAATAATACCGAGTTCTGGCAATGGGAGTCTTACACGGCGGGTGCACAATAGGGTGCCGATGTGAAATACTACACACTAATGTTGTAGATTTAGTCTGATGGCCCAGAGACTTCACAGACAAGTCATCTTTGCTTCACTATACAAAGGTCCTCTCTCTCATCCATAAAAGATGTGAACCCAATCCATCATGAATCAATTTCACCCCCCTGCAACTAGCACATTACACAGAACATCTCAAAATGCAAGTTTATTTCCTGTACTATGTTAGTAAACTTATCTATCAGCATCAACTACCTTCAATGTACTTTCTGTCCCTTGTAAACTTCGAGTCTATTGTTTAGAAGAAAAATATGATTGATTTTTTTTGAAATACCTGTATTCTGTATATGATAAGAAGTAAAGAAAAATAATAATGGCGCTTGACATTTCTTCTTGATTTACTCTTCACTTACTCAAGGCACTTTCTTTTTCCACATTGTAACATGCCCACTGCCAAAATCTGACCAGTTGTTGAATCTTTTAAAAAAGTATTGCATACTTACGTCTTATTTCAATGTTAATAGAGGCAATATCATCAGGGGATGTTTCAGGAACTCTGAAGAATCTACACCAATACTTTAAAGCGTCGCTTTCAGTAAAATTTCTGATGGTTAAAATGAATTCATCTCCATTTTTGGTAACGTCAAAACGCTCTACGCTTATCCCAACACTCCAGGTCGCATAGGTGTTCACCAAGTCCGTATCGACGATCTTCTCTGCCGACTGCACGTTTGTAACGCCAACTGGGCTTCTACGCCACTGAAATTCATTAAGTGCAGGATCAATTGCAGAACCACCGGTGCATGAAATGCGGACCTCTGACCCCACATCTGCATAGGGTGTATCTGTGCTAATGACCGTGGCTCCCATAACACCTGTAAGAAAAAAATGGAAACCAGATATTGAAATGATCAGACGAGTCAAGTGAGATTCGCATTTTTCCATTACTTTAATAAGAGGTCTCCTTAAATTGGCTTTGTGCTGTTGTTTGATGATGGAAATAGAGTCGGTTTTTCATATAAAGCTTTATTGTAAAGCCCAACCCTGCCTTCAAATCACAATGTAATGAACAGCTTAACAATTCAAATGTCAACTCTTTAAAGCGTCGGCACAATGGCCTAATATAAGAACCAATGTTGCCGTCATCCAGATAAACCTATAACTTATGTTGTGCTCACCATTCTGCATCCACAGTACTGACATCACAAGGCATACAATAACAATCGTTAGCCCCATGGTAGAGAGATGTTACACACACTTCAGACAAACTTTCTGAAACTTGCACCGACAATGATACCTAGAGACGGTCACTAGAATGTTTCCGCTCAGCTTTGACACACTGCGGTCACGGCTGTGGTGTTTTTGAGTCGAATTTTCACACGAAGCAGCAAAATCACCAGGTTGAAATCATGGAAACATTCCTCTTGTTGATTAGAGAACGATGACGATGTGCAATAGATTCATGCATTTCGCAACTGCGCACAAAAATAGCGCGTTGCTCGCGCATAACATCACAAAATGCCTTGCCCATACCTAGTATGACGTTATGAGCCCTTTGGCATGTTCTCAATGGCTACGACTGTGGCTTTTATTCCTGACCGTTACGCGACTGAGGTGCAGACCCCCTTGCAAAAATAAACGAGGGTGTGACAGCGTACATAGTGCCTGAGTTTCACTCACTATGTGGGGTGCTTTTCCCCAACTTTAAAAATAGTTGTCGTTCAAGCAGACAAACACAGAGCAACAGCTTGGCATCTCATTATAATACGTTCCAGGCAGCCTTTCCCCCAGAGGACAAGGCAACTATTGAGAGTCATCTGAACCAATCATAAGCGCGGGTTTTCTATATGACTATTCACGACCACCCGTTTTGGTACATGGTGTGCCTGTACTTGTGCACACATACAAGTGCACACGTACATGAACATTAACGTGTTCTATATGGGAGCTCTGTGCATGTACATGCACGGACTTCCGAACATAGTATCCCTCCAAGAAAAAGCGGTCTGCACCACATAGTATCAGATAGCTTGTGACCAAGAATAAATCAACGGACAATAACACTACAAACCAGCCATTCCAAATACAAATATTACATACAAAATATTAAATAAAAGATACTATTAACTTCAGTTACTATATGCACTGAATTTATCTACAATTACTCTTGAAACTTCTATAAGGATTTTCAAGCGTACATATAGGTATGTGTACATGTACCGCGAACATGTACTACGAACGTCGGTGTACATGTGCGCGTATTGTATTGTATACACGTACTGTACATATACAAGTACAAATACATACACAAGTAGAAAATATATATGTACACACGCATTTAAATGAACTTGCAGTCTGTACCCATGATTATGCGCACGTATTGAACTGTACATGGACAAAAAGGGTGGTCATGAATATTCATGCTGGAAGCCAAGGAAACGCGCGTCTCTAATTGGTTAATATGTCTCACAATATACTTCGTGTAAAAAAATCGCTCAACGTACAGTGCGTGACCGCGTCCACCAATGTGTGCGCAGTGGGCGGAGCTTAGCCTCGCGGCGTGTGACTATAGACATGTTTGGTATCGGTGCTAGCTGGATGTATAGCATTAAAACATTTACAATCTTGATTCTAAACTCACAAACGGGTAACAATGATGATGAAATATACATCAATACTGATAAGTTTCAGTTGTACAATTTAGTAATATGAATTTCAAATCTATTGGTAGTGTAAAATATTCAGTGATCTCTGCATCACGGTACTTACGCATACGACCTGCACGATGGTACCCACCACTATTTTCAGCACCCCTGTAAAGACCTAAATACTGCAGCATATGGAATTGTCCCAAGAGCAAAACCAGCGTTAATCTACCAATTACCAATAACTCATTCACCCCCCTGCATAGAATATTAGGAAAACCAGACGGTCATTATTCAATGTCAGCTAGAACCTTTTACCTTTAAAAAGTTCCTCATGGATATAAGGGCGTTTTTGTAAGGACATATCAGGCATTCAGTTTAAAAACATAGGAAAAACATTAACTTTCCAACGGCAAATTATAGTCTGGAGTAGGTTTGATGAAAATCTGTAAAATCATTTTGCACTAAACCAATACGTTTAGGAATAGGTCTGCAGGGAAAAAAAGAAAAGAAATGTTTGTAAACAACCAATTGGGTTTGTGCTGCATGATTATGTTTTGACATCACAACTTTGGTCATGAATATCGAAATTCACAATAACATGAAAACAGAAAACATACACAGATATCAACACAGAAAGAGCGTGAACAAGTTTGATTGTTAGCAATATTACAAAACAGTTTTATTACAAACCGTACCATGGATTTAAGTGATAACATATTATTAGAGAGACCCTTTAAGTGAATAAGTGTTTATGCAAGGCTTATATCAAATGCCTCTAGATGTCATTATTTCTACTCATGTTTAGCTTAAACAGCTTTCTTGATTAACCCTAACGCTTTGCACCTCCCGCACAGGACACACACTGTATACCGCAATTTACCACAGTGCCCTCAGGGGTGTAGGCTCACATACCACAGGTCACCACAAAAAACACGCTGTGGAATGTCCTGGTGCATGGCCCTTATCCTCCCATAGTAAAAAAACATGTGTGGTAAATTGTGGTTTCAATGTCATTTGTTTCTCCTTTTTTCATGGTGCTTCCGGTAGGTATTTCGGTAAGAAACCCCATTAATATCATATCGAGGTCAGTAATGCTTCCACATAGAAATGCTTTCCGTCCAAGTTTGGATAATCACAACCTATACAATTCCATTTTCATTTCATTTCGTAGGTGTTCCCATGTTGTTTGATAAGAGTGCATACTTTGTGAGAGTGGAAGGGTTAGACACTATGAACATCTAAACCGTGAAAAAGGAGTGAAAATGTCCTTTCGCCGTGAAACTAAAAAGTCACTGTGATTTCACGGTGCATTAATTTTACAGTGAATTCACCTTGAAAATAATCGCCCCCTGACCTGATAAGGACATCTTTAGGTCACTAAAGAGACCTTGATACTGTATTGTGTCCTTGTATCTGTCAGGCTCAGTAATGAGTAAACTCAGTAAACCAGTAATGAGGCCTTGGAGACCACTGGTGAAAACACCTTGAAAATGACTTGGCTAACAGTGTGCCATGAAATAGGGGTGAAAACACGGTTAATTTTCTTTTCACGGCTAAATGACATTTTCACCCCATTTTCACGGTTTATATGTTCATAGTGAGAGGAGACGAGTGGCTGTATTCAGCTGGAAGTTAAGTACAAAGGTCGCCCTGAGTGGATACAGTGCGGAGAGTGCATAGATGAGAATAGACTGGTACAGCTGTCTAAATGGTGCGCTCACTCCTCCTCAACACGAAATAGACGAGGTGCGCAAGACATAGGCCCTTTTCCAAAGCCATGCTTAGGCTCAGGCTCCGGCTTTGTCTCGAGTTCTTTCATCCATTACAAGTACAAGGCATGGAAACATGAAGCCTTTGGCACCATTTTTGATTATTTTACTGAGTTTTGAAAAGGAATCCAAAGCTTCAACTTCATCAAAGAACTCCACCTTGTATTTGTGCAATTGGGTAACTGAGACGAAGCCGGAGCCGAAGCCTAAGCCGGGTTTTGGAAAAGGGCCCTTAACTGCAACTTGTATAAGCCCTGAGGGAAACCACCCCGTCTGTGTAATGGTAGAGTCAATGGCAGCGACGTTGTGCTGAGTGTCATGGAGGAAGGAAAGTGTCTTCCTGCATGGTGTCACCTACCATGTTTGGGTTGCTTTGCTTAGTTGGCTTCCAAACGGTTAGACTCATCGGTGTTTTACCAATTTCTGTTAATGCTGACTTCTGAAGAGGAAATGTGAATGATAAAATTATCCTCTACCCAGTTGGGTTCGCATGTTTTGCAGTTATAGATCTCGATCAATGAAGACATGGCTTTTTCGGGCAGTGTGTACTCTGTTTATTGACATTCTTCCGATGTCATTCTTACATTCATTTGACATTTTTTTTTCAACATTTGTTCATATCCCTGTCAGTCAGAATAGAAACGCATCAAAGAGATAATTACCAGTATTACCAGGGAAATGTGGTGATCGAAATGAAGTTGTTTAAACTGCATTCAATCCGATGCTTTGCTTGCCTGCAAGATTATTGGTATTTTAGTAAACTGTATTTTCTGCGCAGTTTTGTGTAAACACATGTCAGAGGTTAAAGTGGTTTGATCTAACCAGGAAATGATTTGTCGAATTTCACTTTATCCGTTCTATGCAAGGTGGATTCAAATGCTGCACTGTATAGCGGTGCATTCAGCTCGCAAGTGTCGCAGTTACATGAACAAATCTCGATCAATGAAGCCATGGCGTTATCTGCATACTGGCTGACTATTCTGCACTGTGTGTGCTTTCTTCAAGGTGAGGATAACTATGTAATCTGGTCTTCTCTCTGTGAGTGGCTGTGATATTCAGAAGCACGCACCTCATTTTATAAATTACACTTCTGCATATTTTGCGAAGCTATCCAAACACTGCAGCAATTTTGCATTTATCAATTTCGATCAATGAAGGCTTGCCGTTATCCTCATACTGGCGTATACTGGCATCACTCTCTATTTTTCTTCTATATTCAGACAAACTTTAATTGCCCTTCTTATTAAAATCCATTTTGTATACGCATGGCGTAAAGATCTCCTTGTTTGAATTTAAAATATTTCATTTGAGAAAACCATGTGATACTGGAGTTGACTATTTTAAGAGTCTACTAATTATAGCCATGACTTAAGAACGTCATAGTCGTGATCATTATGCATATTATTGTGTGTTCAGTTTGCAGTGTACAGTCTGATGGGACCGAAACAGTTGGTAAGTGTTGTAAAGAACAAGTGTTGTGTTGAACATGTCGGTATGCCAGGACACCTTCCTGTCCTGACTTACCTGGTCTTAGAATAAGTAAACTTTTGACCAGATCAGTTGATATCGGTCAACTTAAATCATGACAGTACAGACAGTGTTGGATACTATGGAGGATATGATGACCCTTATTGCGTCATATCGACCATGGGAATCGCCGAAGCGTGTGATCTTACAATTCAGACCGATGCGGATCACAATAGTTTGTTGAGTCTATGGATACAGGTCAACAGTACAGACTTCAAGTGCAAAACAGGAAAAAAGCCTTAACGAGATCCTTCTATGAAAAGGATGTTTTACGAAACTTAGGGTTATAGTGAGGGTTAGGGATAGGGGAGTCTAGTCTTACACTAGCCCTAACCACAACTTTACGCTCTAAACGTGAGCTAGAAGCATTGCTTGATTTTAACGATTGCAAAAGGTTTCAACTTTGCTCACGGTATTTTGCTCATAATTATTGAGTCAACGGTGACTAAATTTCTACATCTCTCAAACAGATTCCTCTCCTGAGAGGGTATATTTTCCTTTATAACGACCTGAGATGGAATATCTTCCTTTATAACGACCCGAGATGGTATATTTTCCTTTATAACGACCTGAGATGGTATATTTTCCTTTATAACGACCTGAGATGGTATATTTTCCTTTTTAACGACCTGAGATGGTATATTTTCCTTTATAACGACCTGAGATGGTATATTTTCCTTTATAACAACCCAATGCTAGGCGTTTTCATGCCTACTCTGATACTCTTTTGCCGACGATAAACTTGCTAAGTGATGTAAGTTATTACTTAGCAACTTTACTATATCGCCTCCATCAAATCAGTTTCCAATGTGAGTTTATTAGCATTTCAAACCTGTTGTTAGTGCTTTTGAGGTAATTAAACCGCCCCTAGTTCACGTGTGTGGCTTGCTTTCAAGATCAATTGAATAAAAAGGGTACTTTGCAAGTGTTGTTATTATTACTTTTTGTTTATGCAAAATTTATATTTAGTTATATTAAGTCATATTGATTTTAGCTGATTGTAGATTGTATAGATCTAGTTGTAAAGTGTATTAATATATTTCACATCAGCTATGAAATAGCACTTTACTATATAATGTTGTAACATGAAACGATATCAATAAGGCAAATTTTAATGAATGCAATTTTGATGCGTAGTCTGCGCTAACTTAGGAACATATTTATTTGCTTTGACAAACTATGCTGGTTGTTTACATCGGTTACACAATATGCCATAACACTTGCTATGGTACACAAAGGAGACTCCTTTCCAGTGATATGTCAAAAATTGTGCTTAAAACTGTAACTTAACCAAGTTAACAATTGTAACTTGTTTTACATTATGCTAGTCCCACCCACGACCATAAGTATTAAATACAATGGTGTGACATACTACGATGGAGGCTCCATCTCAGTGGTAGCAGGTGATGGTAGGCGGTTCACCTGTAAAACGCCTGGTGTCTACCCAGAAACCACCTTTACCTGGACCCTTCCATCAAGCATCACTGCATTCCTGCCATGGGGTATTACAACCTTCTCTAAAAATACTGATGGCACAGTAGATAGCTCCAATGTGAGAATTGTCAGTATCGCTGAGAACCCAGCTACATCCCAGCTGAAATGTGGTGCTACCAACAGGCAAGATGGATTAACACTACCTACAATTAGAATCACAGTTACTCTTCAGATTAAAGGTGTGTTGTACATTCTTCTTCCATATACACAAGCAAGCACACACGTAGAATATGTCCACGTGCAACTTGATTTAATCATTAGGACTTTGTATAAGATGTTGGCAGTTTGTTGCTAATTTAAACAATTATGTCTATTACAAACTCAGCAAAATTTACACACTCAGATAAATACTGTATTCTCTAGTATTGCTCATGTTATAATGATTTCCTCACATTTAATATTACTGTGGATTTACTGTTTTTTTCTTCTCAGTTCCGCCAAAGGAGGTGAAGCTGTTGCAATCTGGCAGTGAAGTAGGAGATTTACTGACTGTTTCCCATGACAGGCGATATACCGTACAGTGTTCGGTAACGGGTACCCGTCCGGCTGCATCTATCCAATGGTTGGTATCCAATGCAGTGCCTTCTACAGGTGTTGCAGGCCCAACCTCATATGTAAGACGTGGATTGTCTGACACATTAGGCTCCTGGACATTCACTGCAACCAGAACCCATCACAGGCAAGTGGTGAAATGTACTGCAAGTACTCACGAGTCAACGTTGCCATTGCCAAAAGACAAGACCACAATTGATGTCATAGGTAGGCACTTGTACATGTAAATGTAGATGGAAATAGTTGTAAACGTGAAAGTATGTCATGGCCTTCTCTGCTTGGAATCTTAGAGGGAAGAGAAAAAAATACTGGCTTGGGAAGAACATAAACACAAATCTTCTGGACATTTGCCGCATACGAAACACCTGCCGACTTGTTCAACAAGCAAATTATGACATATTTCTCCTTTCTTTGTAAACATTTTGATGTCAACTTACTTCAGCAAATGTATCGTATTTCAACGAAATGTGTATTTTTATTGTCAGTTCCACCCAATATCATAACCATTGGCTACAATGATGTGATATACAACGATGGAGGCTACATCTCAGTGGTAGCAGGTGACGGTAGGCAGTTCACCTGTTACACGCCTGATGTCTACCCAAAGACCACCTTTACCTGGACCCTTCCATCAAGCATCACTACAGACCAGCCACTGGGTACTACATACTCTACCAATGCTGATTACACGGTAGATAGTTCCAATATGATAATTGTCAGCATCGCTGAGACCCCAGGTACACCCCAGCTGACATGTGGTGCTACCAACAGGCAAGATGGATCAACACAACCAGAGATTAGCATCACAGTTACTCTTCAGATTAAAGGTGTGTATGCATTTTTATTCAGAGACATATGCACATACATGTACATATATACACTGTAAAACGAAATCCACATCCAAATCATATATATACTTGCAGATATTATTACAGTATTGAAAATGATGTATTATGTTTTTTTTTAACTTTGGTCCAATGCACACAATTATGTCAAAATATTTTGCAAAACAATTTTATATACTTGATGAAAACACTTAACCTCAGTCGAATTTTGTCTTTATAAGTGATGTTGTGTTGTAGTGATGATATCAAATGTCGTATGTGTTTATTTAGTTTGTTTCTTCTGTTTATTTTCTCAGTTCCACCCAAGGAGGTGCAGCTGTTGCAAAATGATACTGAAGTAGGAAGTTTACTAACGGTTGAACATGGAACACAATATACCTTGCAATGTTCGGTACAGGGTACCAGACCAGCTGCCACTATCCAATGGTTGGTACACAATGCAATGCCTTCTACTGGTGTTGCAGACCCAACCTCATCTCTAAATAATAGTCTGTATGACACACTAGGCTCCTGGTCATTCACTGCAGCCAGAACCCATCACCAGCAAGAGGTGAAATGTGTAGCAAACACTGACGAGTCACCTCAGCCTTACCCAGAAGACACCACCACCGTTATTTTCAGAGGTAAGTAATTGTAAAATAAAGTTAAACTGAATCTTAACATTTAGTTGGCCTGATTTTTCGATCCTAGCAGGACCTTTCTCAAAGGCAGAGTGACAAGGACAACACTGATACATGTACACGAAGGATTGGGGAAGAGAGTGAATAGGACACGGATGAGAAACAAAGGACAAAAAGTAAAGCTGGTAGGGAGAGATCAATGGGAAGGGCAAAGAGTAGGGAAGGGATAAGTGAGAAGAGGGGAAAGATCAAAGAGAGAAGTGCGGATAAGTGAACCCAAAAGAAGGATTACCAGAAAGCTGCATGGTGTTAGTCATTACCCTCCTGGATGTTGAGACCATGTGGTTGAATAGTCCGAAGACCTTCAATATTAAGTCATTAGTGTTAATGCCACGGTAAAATAATTTATCTTGATGGAATAAATTCAGTAAAATTTCTTCTCATCCTGTCCTCTTTGGTGAGTTCTATCAAAACCGATCCAGGCTCTAAGGAGAAAAGGACAATACCGAAATGTTCAGAGCTATGTTGCTTCCATACATGTGTTGAGGCCAGTTAATTAGATTGGTTCGTGTACAATAATGCCCTTGTGTCTATTCTGACAGAGGGGAGGAATTATAGACTCAGTGGTCAATTTCACCGGTATCATCCTAATGACAACACACCAAGGATTATTTCATTATTTGGTTTTGAGTTTTTACCATCTGCTTTGTCTCTGGTTTGTAGGAAGACCCGACTCTCCCACTAATGTAACAGTAACAGAGAAGACTCCAGCCTCTATAACTGTGAGCTGGGCAGCTGGGTATGATGGTGGTGAGGACCAGTGGTTCATTGTCAGCCACTTGAAGTCAAACTCAGACGATACAGAGGAGTTTAGTGACCGCATTTTTGGCGGAGAGAACATGTACAGAGTGACGTGCCTTGGAGGATTTACAGAATATGAGATCAGGGTTTATGCTGAGAATAAAATCGTCAGAAATATTAACTATGGGGCGATAATGGTGACTACTCCACGTAAGTATTAGTTTCCACAATCTATATACAACATCTTACCATCATTTCCCTTTCAATTTAAATATACGCCGATCGAGGTTTTAGACCAACGAACAAAATCACAAACAATAAGTGTCTATGATTATCAAAGGAAAGTAACCTACACATTTCAGAATGTATTTTAAACAGCTTCCTTGAGTGTTCCTAAAGTGTTGCCTTTTCGTTTCATCTTTATTTCCATTGCTCTTCTGTATCAGCAACACGTCCTATTGGTAAGTAGCATTTTGGTCAAACAAACCAAGATAATGTGTTATAGATATAACATGATGCATTAAGTGTTTACCACGTCGAGTAAGGGCAAAAACCTTTTTGAATCAAGAGAATGTGATTATTTGAGCAAATTGAAAAATGGGCAAAAACCAAAAAATGACTGCAACGAGACCTGAACCCAAGTCCTCTGGGCTAAAGTACCAGTGCTTTTCTATCTGGTCTATCCATCCCTTAAATGGTAGCCTCCCAAATAGTCAACTAGTCTTTGCCGGGGTGTGGACTCTAATCAGAAGCAATTCAACCATTAATCGGCGTATATATCGCTTTCAACCAATTGTTGCAAACCTGGCTACATCAGCTCGGGTAGAACACAAATTTCATTTTTCGTTTGAAAACCATTTCAAGGTCATTGATGCATTAACTTTTTCCCTCTCACGTTTTGATAATCATTTCCAAGGTGTTCCCTTGTGGTTTTACACGAGTGAGCGCTCTGTGAGAGTGGAATGGTTCGAGAAGACGAGTGGCTGCATCAAGCTGGAAGTGAAGTACACAGATCGCCCTGAGTGGATACAGTGCGGAGAGTGCATAGATGAGAATAGACTGGTACAGCTGTCTGAATGGTGTGCTCACTCCTCCTCAAGACGAAATAGACGAGGTGCGCAAGACATAGACGAAGTACGGGCCCGGCGTTGCCATGGAGACACGTGTAGCCAGCCATTAGATGTCACACAAGGTAGTTCAATTTCGTAGATTTGAATTCATGTGAAGATTGATCTCAATAAAGTGAGATATTGTGATTAATGCACGACCTCTCACGAATAAAGAGAAAAGAGAATCTTTTTGTGATTTTTCTTAATTTAGCAATTTGAATCAGTAGGCAGTCTTTACCACGTTGGTTTCACTTATCCACTGCCGAATGAAGACCTAATACTTCCATTGCTCTGCTTTATTTGATTAAGTGGCCAGTCCATCGAACTGTCTTCCATCAAACCTCTTCGGAGTTGTTATTGGGGTCGAAGTTGCCCTTGTTCTATGTACATCCCTACTTGGATTCATGACAGGAAAGCAGTTCTGCAGCCGAACCAAAGGTATGGTTAAAGTTTGAATTGTGTCGTATTAGAAACGATTTCATGATTAAATCAATCGTAACGATGAATCTTTTTTTTCTTGCAGAGGATCCAGCAGGAGATATGTCTAAAGTGTAAGTATTTCTCAAAACGTCTTTTCCCTTATATTCACTTAAACCTGAAATATTCGGAGCCACACTTCTTCTCTTAAGTATTATATACGTGGTGTCACCAAAACAACCTAGACCGTTTTTATTCAATCTTTCAAACCTTATAGAAGGGTAGCAAGCCAAAGTCGAGACAGCAAATGGATATCAACAAGTTCGGAAGTCGAAGTCTTATAATATTTAATACAATCAGGATTGTTTTTATCTGAAATGAGAGGAATGTCCGATCTTTTAATAGCATTGATTTTACAAGGAGGACCTCAGTACGGAGATCTGTGATATGAAATCATATAACGAGTTACAGAACGCATTTATTTCAAGTCCAACAGTGCTTGCTATATTGATTGAACAATTGCATTATAAAATTCTTCCAGATTAGTTGGGAAACACATTGAAATGCAGTCCCGTGCTCCTAAATATAAACCGAACGACCAGGAAATTACCTCAGGTGAGATTAAAAAGTCAATTAACTCATTGCATCTTTGCAGGTATCATTTGTCATGCGTATTGTGCCAATATAAAGAAAAATCAAGATCCAGCGAGTTATTCTGTTATTTGGATTTGTTCTGCCGAATCTGTAAAGTATTACATGTTTGTCTCTTAAGTCAGTTATTAGTTGGTATATTATATACTGTACTGTGTTATGCTTTATCATGCACATCTCTTACAGAAGTGAGACATGAAGTCACGACCGCTCAGTGCAGTGCAACGTATGGCAACGTATCGGTAGCCCACCGGGCCTTCCCACGTGACCAACTGAAGGTCATTAGGGAACTTGGACACGGTGCTTTTGGCCTCGTGCTGTTAGCTGACGCAGTGGGCATCGTGGAGAAGTCCAAGGTCACAGCAGTGGCTGTCAAAACCGTCAAAGGTTCGTGGTTTGTGGAAGCCAAGTGTCTGTGTTTTTCTTATCGTGCAGTGACGACAGAGACCATAAAGTCTATTATAGATGCTGATTTCCAGCGTAGCGTTTTGCAGCTAACTATAGCAACAATCCATTCGTTCTGAAGGTGCTTCCCCTGATTCTAGTAAGAAGGACTTCATGCGGGAGCTGGAGTTGATGAGGATACTGCCCGACCATCCTAACGTGGTCAAACTACTTGGCTTCTGTATAGAGGAAGGTAAACCGAAATCATTTCTTTGTATAATCATCGTGGCTCTTGGAAGAGGCAGTACTAAACGTTTCGGAAATTGGGTGCCATGGATATCTTCAGGAAACACCGTACGCCACACGCCTTTTTGACTGTTGAATTGACAAGACTTAAGACACTTATTTTCTCAAATTAGATGCCTTACACGATAACAGTTGACAAGTAAGTGATCTTAGCAATAAGACGAAAGTATTTTTAGACTTATTCCCTTCCCCTCTCCTTCAATAGATCCCTTGTACATCATCGTGGAGTTCCTCTCAAAGGGAAATCTCAAAGACCTACTCGAGGACAGTCGTAGAAAGGGAGGCAGAGTCTACGGCAACCTTCATGGAGCCAGTAATTCACTCTCCTCCAATGATCTCATGAAGTTTGCCAAGGATGTTGCCGATGGAATGGCCTTCATATCTTCTCAAAAGGTGCCCAGCGAGCTTCCAGATGTTAATGACGCCATTACTCCAGCATTTTTTAAATGGTTGGAAAATTCTCAGCGCATTAGAACAATACCAATCAATGACCCTTTTCTTCACCCTTTAGATGGTGGCGATCCCCAAAAGTCAAACAGTCTTTGCCGGGTTGTTTACGCCAACCAGAAGTATTTAACCATTAACTGAAGTAAATCTCTTCGGGTTCTTTTTAGAACCACACACACTCACAAAATTTCATGGTGTAACCGCAAAGCTATCACTTAATTAGTATTAGTGTCTGACGTTTCTATCATAGCTGAACCATTTTCAAAGAGAGAATGACAAAGAGAAAGCCGACTAGAAATTAAGAGGACAGTAATAAAGAAACAAATGGTAGACAAATGACCAAGCTAAGTGCTAGTAGAGTGAGATCAAAGGGATGAAATGATAGTTAGATAGCTATTTGGTAGCGGACGGGGAACAATGACGAAGAAAAGGTCAAAAGCTTGGGGTGAAAATAGAAGAAGGATTATCGCTAATCATGTAAATAGTTTAGCATTCCCCTCCTGGAAGTTGATGGATTGTTGGTTAAAAGAAAACGTCTATTTTTAGACCAAGCTAAGAAAACACTCAAGTTGATTTTCGTAATAATTATTACCATGTAATTAAAGAAATATGATTTTTAGTGGAAGTTCCCACGTTGGCTTTTCATACGAGCGTCCTTACTAGATAAATCTGGCATTAATGCCATTAGCATTTTCTTTTTAACTCAGTGCATCCACAGAGATCTAGCGGCCCGTAATGTCCTGGTGTCTGAAAACCTGACCTGCAAAGTGTCTGACTTTGGCTTGGCTCGTGACGTCATGGACGTCAGAGTGTATGAACGAGGGAAAGACGTAAGTCCTTGCTTGCCACAAGATTAGACAACAATGGATGTTGCGAATAGCAAGGGTCTTTAAGTCCAACTTGATGATTCTTTGTAACACATTCTCATTCACATTCGCATCTTAATACCCAAACCCCTTGGAATCCCTATAACATTCACTTTCCATCCCCATTTCTTTCCCAATTTCCTTTCCTATTTCAATCGCCATTTCCATTTTCATTTTAATCTCAACCCCATTCCCATTTCCATTCCCATTCCTGTCCATTTCCAATTTACAATTCCCTAAACGATTTTATCCCATTTTCCATTCCATTCCCATTCACATTCAAATTCCCATTCTTATTCTCAATTCCTATTCACATCCATATTCCCATCCCCATCCCCATCCCCATTTATATCCATTTCAATACCCATTCCCATTCCCATTCTCATTCCCATTCATATCCCATTCCCATTCCCCTTCCAATTCCCATTCCCATTCCCATTCCTATACCAATTCCCATTTATATCCCATTCCCTTTCCCCGTCCAATTTCCATTCCATTCCCATTCCCACTCCCATTCCCACTCCCTTTCCCACTCCCATTCCCACTCCCATTTCCACTCCCATTCCCACTCCCAAACATAGGTTATGATGAGGATGAACCCACATTTTGTCCATTTAGGAGAAACTGCCTCTTCGCTGGATGGCGTTGGAGTCATTCTTTGATAACGTGTACACAACAATGAGTGACGTATGGTCTTACGGTGTACTTCTTTGGGAAATAGTAACTTTGGGTAAGTGGATTAAAATCTTACAAAGACGATGAAATCTTGAATTTGATAATCATGGCGTGACGTTTTCTCGCTAACTTTCCGAGGGGATGCAAACAATTAAAATAAAGTATGTGAAAATTCAAAATGAGTGGCGTCATCTGAGCGTCAGGAAAGAATGAATTAGTTTCTAAATACCCGGCATCATTCTCTAGCAGTTGTATCTGCATCTACAGAGTGTGCAATGCTTGCGATGTGAATGATTGTATCATCTTTCTTGTCAAGGATCTCGTCCCTACCCTGAGATGACTGCCAAGACGATGATCAGCAAACTAAAGATGGGATATCGAATGCCTAAGCCACTACACTGTCAGCAAGCATTGTAAGGGGGCTTCAATATATGTTTTTCATCTAACAAATTAGACAAGCATTTCCTTGATTATATATTTTTATTAATCATTAACCGGTCAACGCTTACTTCCACCTTGCTCTCTTTCTTTGTTTGTGTAATTGGAAGCAGTTGGGCTTGTTAGAACTTATATACCACAGCGGATGTTGATTTCCAACTTGAGACATGGTTACAACATTTTTGAAATATGACATAAAGCTCGTGGAGATGTATGGTTAGTGTGCATTGCTCATTGCGTTGGGATCGGTCGTAGGTTACGATAAGTGTGATGAAATCTAATCAACAACATGATATACTGCTGATATACTTGACACTATGAACATCTAAACCGTGAAAAAGGAGTGAAAATGTCATTTCGCCGTGAAACTAAAAAGTCACTGTGATTTCACGGTGCATTAATTTTACAGTGAATTCACCTTGAAAATAATCGCCCCCTGACCTGATAAGGACATCTTTAGGTCACTAAAGAGACCTTGATACTGTATTGTGTCCTTGTATCTGTCAGGCTCAGTAATGAGTAAACTCAGTAAACCAGTAATGAGGCCTTGGAGACCACTGGTGAAAACACCTTGAAAATGACTTGGCTAACAGTGTGCCATGAAATAGGGGTGAAAACACGGTTAATTTTCTTTTCACGGCTAAATGACATTTTCACCCCATTTTCACGGTTTATATGTTCATAGTGTGATATACTGCTGACTCGTGTGGACTACTATGAGTTATTACCTTTGTTCTCTAATTGACCGAAAAATGACATCCATAAAACATTCATTGGTCGTCAACAAATCCGTTGTCAGTAGTATAGTCTTAGGTGATGTTCGCGATTGTCCTTCTGAACACAGGTACGGGATAATGTCGAAAACCTGGAGCAGGGACCCAGAAGATCGACCTACATTTGAAATGCTCAGCAAGAATCTGGAGACACTCATGGACACCAACAAGGTAGGTTTGATCAAAAAAAAAATCATCATTCGATATAACCAAACCTGACAACAGGCAGAGCACACAATTCGAAACGCTGAGTTATGTGGTGATCACTGAGCCTCACTCATTTCAAAGAGAGATGTCTTATATCATTCATCCGTCCATATTGTGATCCCACCATGCAAAGCAGGGTCATCTTCAGATGTTTGAGCTTCGATCCCGTTTATTTGAAATTATTAGTCACTCGTGAAAAAAAAACAGGCTACCAATAACCTCTCGGAAAAAAACCCCATAACCTCATCCACAAAATAATTTTAAAAGAAAATCCAAGAAAGAAACAAACACGCAGTGAAAAAATTAAAATGAAAGGCTAAAACAATCAGGATTTGTTCTCATTCTCCTGAAAGTAAATATTGGTTTTCATCGCTTAATGACAATTACAAAAACAAATAATGCATGAGAAATCGCAGTAGTAACTCATTTATCAGAAGCAACGAATAGCAATGTCAAATTGTAATTTTGAAATTTAACCATTTTGCTTGGATAGGAGTACATAAAAGTGGACTATTTCAAGGAGGATATATACGAGGCTGTGACTCCAAAGGATGAGAACGAGAAGGTTTAGGATCCAGAAACAGCTGCCCCATTGTATCTGATACGGACTTGAAGTTAGCTTAAGGAATTGGGAAATTTAAGCAACATGTGATTTGATGTTAGCAACCGAACTAGCATTCCAAACCCGTGAACTCATCTGAGGGTTTACTCTCACACAGTAAATTCCATGTGTTCAACGCTGTCTCCATCACAGCTTCTCGGAACAAAGTGCCAACGTTTAGTTTTTGTACTTGTAATGATGACTATAATTACATTTGCTACATAGTGCCCACTATTTTCAACTTACAGTTTGCGTAATTTGTTATCATGGTTTAAATGAGTTTTGCACACTTAGAAGTAGTTATTAAAGACCAAATGATAGCTCATGCTTTTAACGTTTTAAAGCCGCTAACTTAAACTTTGTGTACTTTTATTAGAACAGGTTTAGTGAATTTGATTTCGGGTGGCAAGTATTATTAGACTAGTATTTGAAAGTACTTCATGTATTATTATTTTAGACAAATAATAAATATATCATAAAGATCACACTGGACTCCGATTACTTTGTGCATATTGATAAGTATTTGTAGTGGTTACGTTTCGTGTCTCAACGAGGGTTCTGTTGTTTTAGTTTTGCATCTTTCATTTCTTGGATATAATTTAGTGTTTTATTCCAATAAGGAAATTCAGGACTTTTACAAGTCAGAGAAGACGCGATACATCAAAGTACTGGGCAATTGGTGGATTTTTCTTCGGAAGGCACTGAAGAATTGTAGTTTTACCTGCAGCATGCTTACATGAAAAGCCGTAATATACTGTGTACGTTCTCTGTTGTGTTTGAGGCCTACAATCGTATATGTGCAGGAAAGTGCTTGCTTTATTAAGACTCTACTAAGCTTCCGATCTTCATAATGATGTAGTTGGGCTTTTATTAATTTTAATTACAGTCGATATTTTGTCTAATACCAGTGAAAATGTTTCATGCATAATGCCCAGCAGTTTTCACTGTACAATTTACTCTGTGTTATCGTGTTTAAGGGAGAAGAGGTTTAGACGATTGGATATACTTACTAGCTAGAAAAGAGTCGTTTTAATATTACCTGTATGTAATGAAGCAGATATAGAAAAACATTCGCATTTTAATGATTTGCTTGTGTATAGTTAAGAAAAGTATCGGTCCTTTGAAATAGGCCTTTGTGTAATGGAATTTTCTATGTAAACTATGACAAAAAATGCATCACTGACACTGAAGCAAAAGTACTTAACCATATGTGTACTAGGCTATTTCGCTACATGAAGATACTGGGGGGGGGGCCTCGGAAGCCCACATTGATTTCAGAAACAGATGGTCCTATGAACGTATAAGCATTTTATTGTGCACCTGCTACGCAGACTATCCCATGTCAGAACACACTATTCGTGTTGAGAGTGCGTTGACCTAACCAGGAAACTGTTAAATGCAAAAATTGAGTTTCCTTCCATACCAAACCACTCTGTCAACGCTAACACTGAGGATTCAGCTGTAACAAGTGTCATTAAATCTCTAGTTTAGAGCCCAATTACGTAATAAACTATCCATAATCAATGTGTTGATAAATGTACCGTAAAAGTATAAAACATGGGGAAACCGCCGAAATTTATGATAATGTTTTCCAGATGAGAAATTTGTTCAGTCCCGATTTGATTTTATGTGTACAGCTTTATATAAAGTTCCCCGTCGTAACAAAAATCCAGCACTTTTTATGTCCTGATATTTCCATTGAGGTTAATCGTTAAGTTCTGTATTTTATTAGTTTTCATGTTTTGTAGTTTTCATGTTTTGTATTGTTTCCAATACATTACTTTCTCTCAGAATTTGACCGAAGCATGAAATCAGTGCAACATCAGTTCCTGAGCATGATTCATAAAGAAATGTGATTTGATGTAATGATTAGCAAGCGAATTAGCATTCAAAACCCGTGAGCTCATCTGAGGGTTTACTCTCACACAGTAAAATCCTTTGCAATTCCATGTGTTCAACACAGCCTTCATCACAGCTTTTTGGAACAAAGTGCGTACGTTTGGTTTGTGTACTGGTAATGATTTCTATAATTACATTTGATACATAATGCCCAGTATTTTCAACGTACAGTTTGCGTAATGTGTTATCATGGATGAGTTTTGAAACACTTAGAAGCAGTTATCTTAGACCAAATCATAGTTTGTTCATGCTTTGAAACTTGCTAACTTAAACTTTTGGTACGTTTATTAGAAAGCTTCAAATTGTATACAAATACAACCCAGCATATCCATTTGGGGTGTTTAGATACATTTTGGATATATGCTCCTCTCAATGATCATTTATACTCAGAATGCTAAGGTAATGATAATTGATACAATCGACTTCCACTAAAATGGGGACTCTGTGTATATTTGTTTTCGTAACTGCTGTGGTGATGTTTCATGTCCCATGAAAGTCTGTGAATGAAATAGATATCAGCTTTTCCCGAACAGTGTGATGATCGAAATAAAGTTGTTGCATTATGTACATTCTGATATTTCGTTGGCCTGCTCATTTATAATTTAACCGATTGTATTATATGAGGCTTTGCGTAAACAAGTCACACCAGAATTATTTTGTCAAGGCAATGACACGTATACTAGCCTTTTCTCTAATTCGGTGGTATATCTAGACGCACGTTCCGCTCTTATAGAAACATATCATTTCCTTATTAGTTCAATTTGTCATGCAGACTAAGCTTGCAGCATTTTTTTGTAGCTTTTCATGTCGGCACTCTATTGTGTATTCGCCGCGCACACACTTCCCAGGTCCAAAATCGGTATTTGTGTTGGAGTTGAAAGTGTGTTTACCTATCAAGGAAGTTAGTATGCTTAAATTTAAATCAATCTGACGCTATACTCGATGACATATCGGAGTTTTGACAAGTATTGTGTAGAATCGTTGAGTTTAGACATGGCGAAATTGTTTGTGATCTTTCTGCTATTTTTCTGCTGTTTTCAAGGTAAGACTATATTTGTCCGTTTGCCCCCTCTGTATACATAATGTATGATACATCAATTTATTGCGTTTGAAGTTCCGTGTGGGTATCTAGTTTATATCATCTTCCATACCCAATTACCACAATCGTTTGGTGTAAGCTATTACCTTTTGTGGATATGTTCAAAGCGCCGGTCGGGATCACTGTTTCGTTGAATGATTTTTTAGTAGTGTTCATGTTTTTAGAGACTTGACTATTTAAACGGGTAACTGCCTTCAAATACTCTGTAGTAAAACCTTTTGTATCAACGCTCATTTTATGAATGAATTGGTTTCATTCAGTCTGCAGTGGAAAGAAATCTGTGACGGTGGCCGTTACAGCTGGTGTGGGCTTTGAGGGGTTCCAGAAAGTTTTGACATGTCAGTATGCCTGGATACCTCCATGTCCTGACCTATCTGCTACTGAAGCTGGTCCAGGAATCCCTGATGGCTATACATGTATTTTGGAAGGGATATTTTGGAAGAAAGGATCAGATTTCATCGCTTACGTTGATCATGAGAATGCAGACAGTGTTGAATACTATGGGGAGTATGATGAGATTTGAACGCACACAAATAAATTAATTGGATTCATTCAGTTTGCAGTGGACAGGATGCTGTGATGGTGACCGTTGAAGCTGGCGAAGGCTTTCATGGGTTCCAGACAATGTTGACATGTCAGTATGCCTGGATACCTCCATGTCCTGAATTATCTGCTACTGAAGCTGGTCCAGGATTCCCTGATGGCTATACATGTACTGTGGAAGGGATATTTTGGAAGAAAGGATCAGATTTCATCGCTTACGTTGATCATGAGGATGCAGACAGTGTTCAATACTATGGGGAGTATAATGAGCCTAATTACACAATATCAAGCATGGACTTCAACGGAGAGTGTAACCTGATCATTCAGCGTGTAGCACAGAATGACAACGGCAAATACGTGTGTGAAGTCTATACAAAACACCCTGCAAGTCAAAAGAGTGACGGAGAGGCTGTACTGATTACAAGGACCCTTGGTAAGTGCATGCATGTGTTTTTGTGTGTTTGCCAGATGACCGATAAAATCCTCGAAATAATATATTTCAAATTGCTGCATTAAAAATACATCAGAAAGCTGGAGAGTACCCATATTGCCTATCATTGAAAACAAATTGACTGAATTGAATTGTATCAATTCAAGGGAACGGTTCAGGAACTTTATCAGTTATCAAGTAATAACTATGCAAATCCGAACAGAACAAACGAGGACTCAGTGTTTCAAATCTTGCATAGTCGTTCCAGTATCTTAAAACAAATCCTGCAAGTATTGGAACGCTAGGCTACAGCAATATAATTTATGTAAGAAGAAAATGAAATAGGTGTGAAATTTACACAAAACGAGTAATCACGATTAAAGTTTTTTTCAGGTAGGCCTATACTGTCACTTTTATGAACGGGAACCTGACCAGTTTATGTGATATCCATGTTTATTGTGGCGTTATTCATTGTTTCATGCATAGACTATAGAGTGTATCCTTCCGATACACTCAGTAAACATCGAATGTAATCGAAACAACGCTAACAACATCGCTACTGACTCACGGGACCAAGTTATACCTAGACTTTTGAGAATGCTCACCTTGCTTGCAAACGGGTTTACAACACAAACCGAAACAAAGACATTGTTCGGATGTTGAACATGTTGGATTGCAAAATACAAATTACATTATGATAGATTGACATGGCAGATAATAATTAATAATGATTAAGTTTACTAATATGATGACAGAAACGTCGATTTGTAACTTTATGTGTTATTTGTTACCTTGGGCGTTAGGTTGAGAGTGATGTTAATGTTATGTTAATTCGTATGTACACTTCAGTCACTTTAGTATGTAAGCACTATGCAGCATTTTGCATTATCTTTGAGTCCGCTGTGTAATTCTTTACTTTGAGAGAAGGGGAATCTTATCATTTACATTGGCCAGTACGAGCAAAACGTGCCCACATTAATTTTCGCAGTTTGCAGATTTCATATGTTCAGTTTCAAAGCTTAACTCTTGGTCTTATATTACAAATGCAAATTTCAATATGTGTTACCATCGGGTGTGATATGTGACTTGCTTAATAAAACCAACGCTGTATTTTAAAATAATCTTGATAAGATGTTACATTTTGAATTAATATACTTTCCATTTTTACAATGTGCATGGATTTCCTGTTTCAACTTGCTTTAAAAAATTAATCTTATCTGACTTGACAAAATGTGTTTTGTTTTACTGGCAGTTCGGCCCAGTAACATAACTCTTGACTACAATGGTGTGACATACAACGACGGAGACTCCATTTTGGTGGTTCATGTAACAGATGTTAGTAGACATTTCACCTGTAAGACACCTCGCGTCTACCCACACACCACCTTTAACTGGACCCTTCCATCAAGCATCACTACACACCAGCCACTGGGTACTACAAACTCCTCTATCAATACTGATGGCACAGTAGATAGTTCCAATATGATAACTGTCAGCATCGCTGAGACCTCAGCTACACACCAGCTGACATGTGGTGCTACAAACAGGCAAGATGGATCCACACAACCTGACATTAGCATCACAGTCACTCTTCACATCAAAGGTGTATATTATCTTGAATTATTATTGTACTGTATAATATGTTAAACTGCAAAATGGAATTAATCGAACAGTATTTTATGGCTGTCATTACATGTTTATGTATGTTTATGTGATTTGCAATTAGAAACGGTACTTTGGGCAGTTTTTGTCCACTGCTTATTTTGTTATGCACAATACTTGATCACAAAAAACACAGTTGTTTCACTCAGTTAACTTTTTATTTTTTTACTTTATTATTATTATTCCCAGTTCCACCAAAGGAGGTGCAGTTGTTGCATTCGGATATTGAAGTAGGAAAATTACTGAAAGTTTACTACGGAACAGACCAAACATTACAATGCTTGGTACAGGGTACCAGACCAGCTGCATCTATCCAATGGCTTTTTTCCAATGCAATGCCTTCTACTGGTGTTGCAGAGCCAAACTCATCTCTAAATAAAGGTCTGTATGACACACTAGGCTCCTGGTCATTCACTGCAGCCAGAACCCATCACCAGCAAGAGGTGAAATGTGTAGCAAGCACTGACGAGTCATTTCTGCCATACCCCGAAGACAAGACCACCATTGATGTAATAGGTGAGTAATTGATGCAAGTGTAATTTCCACTGTCATTTTGTGTCGAAGCTAAACCTTAGTATTCCTAAGGAACCCAAGGAAGTTTACTTGATTACGTTCATAATTCTAAATTCACGAGGAATACTTCTTAAAACAAGGCCATAGGTGTTTATGTAAGTATGATATCAAATGACTATAGATATAATTCACAGAGTGATCTTATTTCTTGTCATGTTATCATGTTTTGCTTAAAAATCTTCATGGATTAAGATAGTTCCATATTGTTTCTTTTTTTCATGGTGCTTCCGTATCAGCAAAACGTCCCACTGGTAAGTTTCGGTAAAAAAACACATTAATTTCATTTGTTTAAGGTCAGTAATGCAATCACAGCGGGTTTCCTTTCCATCAATGTTTTGATAATCAAAACTTACGGGTTTTCATTTTCATTTCCTTTCGTAGGTGTTCACATTTGGTTTGATAAGAGTGAAGTCTCTGTGACAGTGGAAGTGTTAGAAGAGACGAGTGGCTGTATTCAGCTGGTAGTTAAGTACACAGGTCGCCCTGAGTGGATACAGTGCGGAGAGTGCATAGATGAGAATAGACTGGTACAGCTGTCTGAATGGTGCGCTCACTCATCCTCAAGACCAAAGGAACGATGTTCTCAAGACATAGACGAAGTCCGGGCCCGACGTTGCCATGGAGACATATGTAGCGAACCTTTAGACGTCACACAAGGTAGATCAATTTGAAAGATTTGAATTTTGATAAAACGTGATATCTGTTATGGACTATTGCAGGACCTCTATCAACGACCTCAATGGCAAAGAGTCATCCTAGAATCGAATTATGTAGACTGCTTGTATCTCTGCCAAATGAAAATAATCTAATACTTCCATTGTTTCGCTTGATTTTTGTGAAGTTGCCATTCAATCGAACTGTATCAGCAGCATCGAGGTAATTATCGGGGTAGGACTTGCCCTTCTTCTGGTTACATTCCTGCTCTGTTTTCTGACGGGGAAGAAAGTCAGCAGCCGAAGAAAAGGTATGGTTAACATTTCAGTTGTGTAATGTAAAACACAATTTTATGGATTTCAAAATTCCAGACGACAAATGTTTTTCATTGTTTGCATTTTGATACAGAGAGACCAGCTAAGGATATGTCACCGGGGTAAGTCTTTATCAAAACTTCCTCCTCCCTTCTCTTTACCTATTCTTAAAATTATTAATTTTTTTTAACGAGAAATTGGGAAAAGGCTACAGAAGGATCTAAACGTGTTGAAAATCAATGTCATTTTATATTAGTTTTATTTTATCCCAAAAGTTAGAGGTCCTGACGTTGAACAGCACTGCTTTCCATGCGTTCCATTGAGGCATTTAGTTCTGAGATCTGTGATATTAGGCAAATTAATTTACGTCAAACGGTGGTATTTTGATGTGTCCAATGTTGTCATTAAATTCTCCCAGATTACTTGGAGAATCATTGGAAACGCGGTCCCGCCCTCCTAAGAGTAAAAAGAACGACCATAAAAATATGTCAGGTGAGGATATCTCTCAGAAATAATTACGTCAATCGATGAAATAACCGACAGTAAATGAATATCAACTACCTTAAGAACGTCCTGAGTCGCCCATCGTATCAGGTCCTTTCGCATGGGTAGACTCAAAAGAACATCTGGTGTGTTAATCTGCTTAATCGTTGGCAATAAGAATTGTGTTCTACTGACTATAACGTTTCCATATGTACCACTGATAATAATTTAATTTGCCTAAATTTGGTGAAAACAATTGCCCATCATTTCCACTGTACAATTCACAGCATATCCTATCAATGATATTAGATATTTCCCTGAGTCGTGTTAAGCTTAGCTGTATTAAAATGCTTGAGTATATAGAAAAGTTTTATTATTGTATCTTTTGTCATTGTTTAAATATACAATGTAAAGGATTTCAAGGTGTAAGTATTAGTCTCACTTGCCTTAGTTTCACCGTAAACAAGCACTAGGCGATTTGTTTATATTCTGAAAAAGAAATCTCAGACGAGTGTGAATCTAGGGTTTGGATTAATTCTACCCAGCAGATATTACCTGTACACAAAATTTGATCGTGTGTGTATATGGAATTGAAAATGATAATGATTTTAATCGTCATCCATACAAGGACACAGGAAGACAAGTTTATTTAACACGCTTGTAAGAATGCTTGATACATATTGCCAGTGTATAATTTACGGGATATGCTATCATTTTTCTGGTACAGAAGTTTTAAACAACTGTTAATATTTTTAAGCTAAAAAATTGTTAAGCTAAGCTATATGTCAAGGGTAAGACACATTGGGGAGAAACATGTTTTGCTTCATTGAGTATAGTTTGGTAATTTCTAACTTGAACATTTCTGTGTTTTATTGGTAATGGAATTTATTGTTGCATTTTTAAACATGTATAATAACTGTTGTAATGTCAGTGAACCGTGATGAATCAAATATCCGTTGAATTCTGTTTGGCTAAAATAGAAGTTGCACTTTTTGTTAATTTATTTTATACATTTAGGATTGATGCTACTCAGCTCATGACACCAGCACTTGATATGTGACCATATGTAACCAACAAATGCATTGACATCTATCTGTTTTTTGTTTGTTTTCATAAGTGATCCGTGTGGTAATGTTTCGTATCCCATCAAGGGTTCTTGAGTTCCGCTTTTTGCATCTTATAATCCTGGGGCGTTTTATTTTAAAAGCGAAAATTTAGGTTGTGGATGTGTGTTATAACGTTAATTTTCATGCAAAATGATTAAAAAGTGCTAGCTTTGGTAGATTTACCTGACCTTTTGATTGTTCTATTCCGTACAGGAAATACACACAAATATTTAATAAGAGGTTGACAAGGTGTCATGTTGCGCTTTCAAATGCCATTTAATAAATAAATATAGTTAAGCTTGAAGCATGCTTAAAGCCCCTACACAACATTGGTAAGATCGAAAAACAGAAATGTTCACAGATTTACATGAAACTTATACACTTTGAAGATGGTTATAGTAGAAACCTCTCGCTGAATTATTTCTGCCTAAAATGTTGTATTTTGGGAGAAATTAGTAAAATGAATAATTTACGTGTTATTGAGATCTAAACTATTTCGGAACAGTATGGCGTTGAATGCTGCATTTTCGCGAAACAAATTAAGCGGTTGTCACGATTTTCTCGAGACTCAGATGGCGGATTGAGCCGAAATTCTCACAGTTGTGCCATTTCATGCATATGTTGGATCAGTATGGGTGCTATTATTTGACCTCGACCAATGTTGTGTAGGGGCTTTAAACAAATACTGACTGCGTGGATATAATGTACACTTTGTTGTGCTTTGGGCCTATACTTGTATCGCTACGTACAGTTTGTACTGGTACGTGTTGGAGAATATTAGAACGCACTGATGAATCACACGAGAAAGTAAGCAGATAATTCCGGTGTCAGTACATGATTTGAACTTCAGCCACTCATTTTGTTTTCCAATGCCCCCATCCGAAGCTCAACAGCACGTTGCATCGAACTCCAATGCAAGATAGGCTGTGCGTGTAGTGTTGAGTGTTATCGCGTAGGGTTGTTTTTCCCGAACTTAACTTGAAACGGGTACAGACGCACATGTGCCTCGGAGGGTTTTAACAACTGATGCAAGTCTCAAACTTTAGTGGGTCTGACGTTTCGATCCTAGCAGGACAAAACAGATACATGTACACGAAGTAAGGGGAAAGAGAGTGAATAGGACACGGATGAGAACACTGATGAGGACACTGATGCAAATAATTATGTCATAGATGAAAGTGATTTGACCTCTGAACTGGAAGTGGGAAAGGGAAAATGCTCACCACATTAGCCTTTCTGTTATTATATTTATTACGCTATGCGGAATAGCGGGGCACTTGGTTCGTACATCTGACGGCCTGTTACAAGGCTTTGAGATAAAGACATGTAATTGTCGGGCATCAACCCATGCCAATTTGAGACCCAACTAAGGTTAATCTCATGAAGAATATTCCTATTTTTCGTCCAAGAAACAATGTATACATAAACTTAAACTCCAAACTTTGGTTTCACAAACTGAGGCAAGCTTTCTGGGTCATTAGTATTTGAAATCTGAGGTTTTTTATTCAACTCCTGGTCCAGTAAAATTTTATGTTCTATTTTCAAATCTCTAAAACACATCCATGTGATTTTTATTCTACCTTTGTTTAAATGTATTTTCATTTCTTGAAACGAGTGGCATTGTATACATATCACACTGTGACACATTTTGTTTTACTGAATTATTTCGAACCCTGAATTATTCCAGCATGATGCAAATCGAAAGTAAAAATCCAGGAAGTAAATTTTTGGGTAGCGGATTGGTTTGCCAAATGGGTCCCTTAAAAACATACCACTCTTCCGCCTTCCTCTTCCCCGCCAACGTTGTCGTAAACAAATTCAGGACCTGAACAAGGAAATATAGTATAAGTTATGAATTGTCTCGTGACTTCAACAGTTGTTGACTAGTTTCGAAGGGCGCCATCTAAGGTTTGGATGTGGTAAATCACCGGTAGGCACAACTAAGTGAACAATTTTAATAAACCCATAGTAACTTACGATCAATCGGAAGATAATAGCTGATGCAAAAAAACCGTACGGCCATTTTCAATTTACTTATCCACCGTAACAGTGCTAATGACTGTATGTTTGTACCTTAGCAGCTGTTTGATAGAGGAATGTTGGTAAAAAGTTACGCGATGCAGGGATGAGTGCATCTCAGCAGGTGTTTGGTGGTGTGTACAGTAGTATGATTGTGGTTTGACAATATGATGATGCACCTGTATGTGTGAACTGATAAGTGTAATGATAGCATTGTTCCATATGCACACATTGTACCTGGTGAAGACGAGGAAGGCTCATTTGTCTTGTTAACTACCTCATAGGACACATCAGTGGGGCCTGGAGAAATCCAACACAAGATGATTAGAAACATAGACATAATAAAGGGAAACGGGATACGAGTAAGTTCTCATGTGCTTTTTAAACGACGAAATGGTGTCCAGCGATCTGATGTTGGTGGGTATAGTGTTCCAAACTTTCGGGCCAGCAATTGTGAAGGCTTTGTCTGTGAAAGTGATTTGACCTCTGAACTGGAAGTGGGAAAGGGAAAATGCTCACCACATTAGCCTTTCTGTTATTATATTTATTACGCTATGCGGAATAGCGGGGCACTTGGTTCGTACATCTGACGGCCTGTTACAAGGCTTTGAGATAAAGACATGGCATTATCGGAATGTTGGCTGATTTGTCTGCACTATGCAGTCTTCATGGTGAAGGCCACCTCTTCACACTATATGAACATCTAAACCGTGAAAATGGGGTGAAAATGTCATTTAGCCGTGAAAAGAAAACTCACCGTGTTTTCACCCCTATTTCATGGCACACAATTAGCCAAGTCATTTTCACGGTGTTTTCACCCTTGGTCTCCAAGGCCACATTCCTGGTGGTAATTTAGAAGTATCTTGGAGCGACAGTTACAAGGACATCATGGGGCTGATGGTCCCTACTGGTAATTGAATTAGCCATCCCTCAAGGCTGGAGCTTGCCACACTAGATATTCATGTTTTGTCACGGTCTCTTTAGCGTCCTGAAGATGGCCTTATCAGGTCAGAGAGGTGAGTATTTTTCATGGTGAATTCACTGTAAAATGCACTGTGAAATCACAGTAACTTTTTAGTTTCACGGCGAAATGACATCTTCACCCCTCTTTCACGGTTAAGATGTTCATAGTGCCATTTCGCTTCTATATACAGATCAGCTTTCCCTTCTTTACAAATTATTGTTACTGTGGCAGCTTATTGTCCTCTACCGTCGTTGCTTCTTTCGGGCAGCGGAAAGGGGATCCAAGGCCCGGCCGTCCCATGGGGAGAACATACCCCTTTTTGCTATGCAAATTTAGCTCAGATGAAAGACTCATGGTTGAAACGGAGGGTCGAAGTTGCAAAGGAATATGTTTATTCTCAATACATCACAATGTGAAAATCTAAACCATAAAAATCGGGTGAATAGGTCATGTTGCCGTGAACCAATATTAAAGATGATTTCATGGACCCTTTTAAAGTGGAATCGTTTAAATTTCAACTCATGCGACCTGCTCTAGCCAACTGGTCATTTTTTTTTCAGATCGGATCCAAACGGCTACCTTGATCATGATAATGCAGACATTGTTAAATCCTTTCTCTATGATTCAAACGCTGAAAACACAGGTTGGAGTTCTCTTTTCAAGTGGACGCTTGGGGCTCTTTTTAAAAATGCAGTCTCACATTCACAAAACGAAGCCAAATCTTTTCCATTTTCATGCCTTGTACTTTAAAATGGATGAAAGAAATAGAGTAAAAGCCAGAGCCCAACAATCCTGCTGGGAAAAGTCTAACATAGGCAGCTTAGCCGGGTTTTGGAAAAGGGCCCAACTTTCATTTTGATATTGTCTATTCGTGATCGATGGGGTTGTTATGCTTAAACATGAATGGGAGACTGGTATACGTACTGAAGGCTTGTGCATATTCATGCTGCTGGCCTATACAAGTCTCAGCAGTTTTTGGTCTTTTCATATAAGTATTTCATTGTGCTCTTTCTAGGCAAACAAGCCCGTGTCAGAACTCACTATTCGTGCTGAGAGTGCGTGGACCTAACCAGGAAACTGTGTTTTCCTTCCATAGCAAACCACTCTGTCCATTGTTCAACTCAAAAATTCAAAAGTAATAGTGTCATATAGTCGATGAGTAAACCCAAAGTGTACCGGGTTACGCTCCATAAAATAAAAAAAATACTTGTGAGTTCGGTGGCCCTCCATTGATCTCAGAAACGGAATGTACGATGAACTTGAACATTCGCGTGAGGATAAATTTGCATGTGTTTAATCTGACTGCATCATTTATTTTAATTCAATAAGCTATTATTCGGCATAATTAACTTGCATAATGAATTTATTACGCATTTCTAAGATATTTTCATAAATTCAGCGTAACACATATAAAAACATGTGCAAATTGTATAAACAAATAGGATAAGGTTTTCCAAATGATAAATCATTCAGCTCCAATTTAGTTCTATGTGTACTCGACTTCCCTGTTACACCAAGAAGCCTGCGGCAACATTTAAAAATCGATACATTGCATGTTTTGGTCCAAGTCGTAGTCGAAAAGCAGTTAATTATTTTTTACTTTGGCAGTTATTTCTACAAATATACTGAGAAGGCTTTGCGTGAAATTTACTATAATTATCAGACATATAGATTATAAAATCACTGTATGAATAATTCAATCGATTCTGTAGAAATGCGGCTCGTGTATAAAAAACGCAAGTGAAAATTGCATGAAGTCATAATTATATCATTTTAAGAAACTTTTCAAATAATAGACTTCATTATCTTCTCAACGAATTTGCAATACAAAAATACATCTTTACCTTCCTGTGTACTAAAAGACATCCTTAAAATATTTACAATTCTTTTGATTTATTTAAAGCTCAATTCAAAATCCCTACATGTAAATCCACAGTTAAACAAATCATAAACATAAATAATTATGTTCTTCTGTGAGCAGAATTCTACTTTTCAACATATGTTTCTGACATGACTGAAAGCACAAACATCATTAACCTTTCAGAGCTTGTATTCTCGATGACAATATCTTTGGCTGTGTGGGTGCTCCAGTCAGAAGAAGCTAATAAAAACATGCATCATATGTCCAATGATCAAAGCACGCCACTAGCAAAATGATCCAAAATTGAAATTTGTTTTCAATGTGAGAGCAAAGAAGACTTTCAAGTGATTGTGTAGCTTGTATGTTGCTAACTGCAATTCTGTGTATATGTTTGTGCCTACCTATGCTTTTAGACAAACTGAATGATTGTTAAAAACCAATGCACAATCCTTAGATAAATATGTATACTAATAAGGCGTGTCAATAGCTGCTGCTATCTAAAGATAATAGCAACAACAACCGAAGCACTAGCTATTGTTATATCAACCTTAAATTGACAACTTTGTGTCACAGACTGCAACTATTTTCATATTTGTTTGTCTAGCATCTGTGGAAACTTTTAGTGACACTATGAAAGTTATCTCTTCCGAGAAGGAGTCTTGGTTAGAAGATAGTCACTAACATTGAGTTACCAGGTCATATAGGAACCATGCATGTTCAGCACTACTCAAAAGAGATGACTCCAACGGTATCACCTTACTTGTGTGCTTCCACGAAACAAAACTTCAAACTGTATTTTTTCCATGGACTGATTATGGCTACCGAGTAAGTAACTGATAAAGACAAAACATAAGTACAGGGTGGCCGTTAACTTTAGGCGATAGGAAACCTCACAGTTGACTGCACATGGCATAGCCCGGGAGAGTGTTAACAAGACATGATGGGGGTTTCGTCTAAGCCTCCGTTTTCATCGCGCCGATGTCCAAGGACGCATACTCTGTCGGTTTCTCACCCAGTATGGCTGGCTTCGCGGCTGGTTTCACGGCAGCTCGTGTCTCGCCATGACCTACCTCAGTGTAGATCAACCCGTCATCACTCACCTGGAGGGACACACGATGATTGTCAGAACAAAAACGGCACAGTCGACAGTGTCATTTACACAACGTAATTGTCGGGCATCAACCCATGCCAATTTGAGACACAACTAAGGTTAATCTCAGGAACAATATTCCTATTTTTCGTCCAAGAAACAATGTATACATAAACTTAAACTCCAAACTTTGGTTTCACAAACTGAGGCAAGCTTTCTGGGTCATTAGTTTTTGAAATCTGAGGTTTTTTATTCAACTCCTGGTCCAGTAAAATTTTATGTTCTATTTTCAAATCTCTAAAACACATCCATGTGATTTTTATTCTACCTTTGTTTAAATGTATTTTCATTTCTTGAAACGAGTGGCATTGTATACATATCACACTGTGACACATTTTGTTTTACTGAATTATTTTGAACCCTGAATTATTCCAGCATGAGGCAAATCGAAAGTAAAAATCCAGGAAGTAAATTTTTGGGTAGCGGATTGGTTTGCCAAATGGGTCCCTTAAAAACATACCACTCTTCCGCCTTCCTCTTCCCCGCCAACGTTGTCGTCAACAAATTCAGGACCTGAACAAGGAAATATAGTATAAGTTATGAATTGTCTCGTGACTTCAACAGTTGTTGACTAGTTTCGAAGGGCGCCATCTAAGGTTTGGATGTGGTAAATCACCGGTAGGCACAACTAAGTGAACAATTTTATAAAACCCATAGTAACTTACGATCAATCGGAAGATAATAGCTGATGCCATAAAACCGTACGGCCATTTTCAATGTACTTATCCACCGTAACAGTGCTAATGACTGTATGTTTGTACCTTAGCAGCTGTTTGATAGAGGAATGTTGGTAAAAGGTTACGCGATGCAGGGATGAGTGCATCTCAGCAGGTGTTTGGTGGTGTGTAGTATGATTGTGGTTTGACAATATGATGATGCACCTGTAGGGGTGAACTGATAAGTGTAATGATATCATTGTTTCATATGCACACATTGTACCTGGTGAAGACGAGGAAGGCTCATTTGTCTTGTTAACTACCTCATAGGACACATCAGTGGGGCCTGGAGAAATCCAACACAAGATGATTAGAAACATAGACATAATAAAGGGAAACGGGATACGAGTAAGTTCTCATGTGCTTTTTAAACGACGAAATGGTGTCCAGCGATCTGATGTTGGTGGGTATAGTGTTCCAAACTTTCGGGCCAGCAATTGTGAAGGCTTTGTCTGTGAAAGTGTTCCTAGTTCTCGGCACTGGCAGTTATGTAGCATCACGGCAAGTACGTAGGCCTGGTCGACAAGATACGTTGATCTGAATGGGGTCATGAAGGTACTGAGGTGCTACCGCCAGAAGCAGAAATACAGGTACCAGGTACCTAACGTACATTTAGCAATTCTAATGGAGTATATGCAACTAAGGAGGCGTTTGGTTGTAGAAATCAATATGAAAGACAAAGGTGTATCAAGGATTAATATAGGTGATAATGTATGGGAACATAATATGATGATGAATTCGTGTATTTACCTGGAGTTGTTGGCGAAGCAGTCTTATTTGGTGACTTGTTGACCACAGCATAAGAAACATCAGCGGGGACTAGAAAAAAACATAACACTGACATATTTAAAGAAATAAGGGCAAAATCTTTTCTACATGCTAAAAGACACCAACACCTAGTAGCGTCTTCAAGGTAGTATTTTGACATTATGATGAACGTTGTGATGTGGTCATTGACATCTGTATCGCAAGATTAGAGGTATGAGGTGTCTGGGGTGGCAATTTCAAGGTAATTTGAAGAAAAGAAATGAGGGGCAAATCAAGGTTGGACGCACCTGAGGTAGTTAAAGGGGCAGCAATGATTAATGTAAGGATTATAGGACTGTGAACGAAATACATGATGATGACTTGTTTCACTCACCTGGAGATGTTGGCGATGGGGTCTTGTTTGGTGACTTGTTGACCACGGAATATGACAAATCAGAGGGACCTGAAGAACAATGACAAAAGGCACCGCAGTCCAGTATTGCCATTGGTTGAATGCACAGCAGCATTTCACAGTAATTCAAAATATGGCAGGTGTCCTAATTGCCAGGCCACGTATTTAGGCCTCTTGTCAAATAGATCATCGGTTGGGTATCAGATGATTTGACCCGTCCGATTACGTTTCCACCGGATAGCCATCGTGAATTTTTCACCACAGAGTCCAGTACAATCGGCTTTCTACCGGGGGAAATGTATCGGTCGGATGATTTCAACCGGCACTCAACCGATGATCTTTAAGAGGCCTTAGCACTGTCACTTCACTACCTTCCTTCAGAACTGAAAATGTAACAGCAAAATAACGCGTCTACTTTGAAAAGGTGGCAGCTTTGTTCATCTCTTTTTTTTCACAAATCATTTGCCATATACTGCCATCGGAAGGTTTCACCGCATTAAACTTATCATAACTTACGACCAATAAACCGATAGCGTAACCGATGATTACATGTCATCGCGAGACTTATAGTGGGAATGTTTTACTTGTTAATCCCAACAGGCGCAGCGCAGCGAGGGAAATGTACACAGAAGAATGTGGTGAATAGAGTAGTCATTTTTACTCGTTTCAACTTCTGTTCTGCATCAAATGATCAAAATCAAAACACACACTATAAGTCACATGATGGCATTTAATCGATATATTGGTCCCGTAATCGATATATTGCGACGATGATCGATACACTAAAACTATAATGACCCTTCGTGTTAACGATGGGTAACCCATCATAAGGTGAGTAACGATGCATGGTGAAATATACCCAGCGACACATTGCCTTCCAATGGATTGTCTATAGAGGGCGCTATTCAATAAAACTAGCCAGAACACTGCTCACCAAGCCATACCTGTTTTCGGACAGTAATACATGTATATGGACATAATAATTTTACGACATTGTAAACTCGATTCCAGGTTTGCTTGATCCCGACTTAGCTGAAATAGCTTTACTGCTAAGCTCGTACCAACTGAACTGTCCAGCCCCTTAGTTGGTGGTATTCCAAAATGGTCAATTAGTCTTTGCCGGGGTGGGGGCACCAGTCAGAAGCACCCTTTCCCTCAAGGGACACGCCCCGTTTTGATTCAGATTGCAAACGTACGATTGTAAGTCTGGATACAAACTTAATGAGAGCTTGCTTAAAAATTACATTCAGTCAAAGTTTCTCCAAACAATTTCCTTCACTTTGTTTACTGGAAAATAATGATATAAATAGGCCCATACCTCTGTCCGATTTGATGGCTTGTCGCTGTGGTTTCCTCCTTCGTTTACTCATGATGAAAAAACCGACGATGATCATTGCCAGGACGAGTCCACAGCCGACCACAGCACCAATGATCGCGCCAACGCTGCCCGAGCCTCCTGGGGCTGACGAAGTGAAATGAGAAGGAACCAAGTCATTGGGCTTCATGAAGAAATGTGTACATACAGCCGGTCACAAATCTGTGACCACGACAGATAACCTTCATGTGAAAACATGTGAAACATGGCGTGGGTTTTGGCATGCCCTCATGGTGTTTAGTACCTCAATCTACGATGGACGATCCGTTAAAATTGTAAGGCCTTAAAGTTCAGGTGCATCGCTCATAGTCTTGCTATTAGTATTGTTACACTATGAAGCGTCAATGAAATTCGACCACACGACGATACAGACCATTGTTTTGTGCTTGTTTGCAGGATTGTTTTTTGTATTTCAAAAGTGTCAAATACAAAGTAACCACTTTGTTTGTTTATGCCAATATTCCACATTCTAGAGAAGATCATACCTCTTCAGAAAGTGAAAGAGAGTTTCAAGATAGGGTTGGGTCGGGTAAATCGTAAATTTGGACGATAGGTGTCTTGCCAAATCAAATCTGCTACTTCAATTTAAATGTAAAGGTTAAATGGTACAGTTGTGTCAGCCACAGTTTATAAACCACATTCCACCAAACTCAAACAATCCAAACCGACATCATCCCCTTCACAAACAATGATACGCATTGATACAAACCACAACCATACAAACACCGATGCACACCCATCCACATCCACGGATTCACACCTATCCATATCTAACCATACTCATCCACTTCCGTCCGTCCGCACCGATCCACACCCATTCACATCCTCGGATTCAAACTTATCCATATTTAACCATACTCATCCACTTTCGTCCGTCCGCACCGATCCACACCCATCCACATCCACGGATTCACACCTATCCATATTTAACCATACTCATCCACTTTCGTCCGTCCGCACCGATCCACACCCATTCACAACCACGGATTCACACCTATCCATTAACCATACTCATCCACTTCCGTCCGTCCGCACCAATCCACACCCATCCACATCCACGGATTCACACTTATCCATATCTAACCATACTCATCCACTTCCGTCCGTCCGCACCGATCCACACCCATTCACAACCACAGATTCAAACTTATCCATATCTAACCATACTCATCCACTTTCGTCCGTCCGCACCGATCCACACCCATCCACATCCACGGATTCACACCTATCCATATTTAACCATACTCATCCACTTTCGTCCGTCTGCACCGATCCACACCCATTCACAACCACGGATTCACACCTATCCATTAACCATACTTATCCACTTCCGTCCGTCCGCACCGATCCACACCCATCCACATCCACGGATTCACACCTATCCATATTTAACCATACTCATCCACTTTCGCCCGTCCGCACCGATCCACAGCCATTCACAACCACAGATTCAAACTTATCCATATCTAACCATACTCATCCACTTCCATCCGTCCGCACCGATCCACACCCATTCACAACCACGGATTCACACCTATCCATTAACCATACTTATCCACTTCCGTCCGTCCGCACCGATCCACACCCATCCACATCCACGGATTCACACCTATCCATATTTAACCATACTCATCCACTTTCGCCCGTCCGCACCGATCCACAGCCATTCACAACCACAGATTCAAACTTATCCATATCTAACCATACTCATCCACTTCCATCCGTCCGCACCGATCCACACCCATTCACAACCTCGGAATCACACTTATCCATATCTAACTATACTCATCCACTTCCATCCGTCCGCACCGATCCACACCCATTCACAACCTCGGAATCACACTTATCCATATCTAACTATACTCATCCACTTCCATCCGTCCGCACCGATCCACAGCCATTCACAACCACAGATTCAAACTTATCCATATCTAACCATACTCATCCACTTCCATCCGTCAGCACCGATCCACACCCATTCACAACCTCGGAATCACACTTATCCATATCTAACTATACTCATCCACTTCCCTCCGTCCGCACCGATCCACACCAATCCAAATCTAACCACACCCACCCACATCCATTCATCCACACCGATCCACAAATTGCGGTAAACATGTATACTAACATTTTATTGTTGCTAAATTTAATATTATACAACTTAAGCAATGAAGCATAACACTTAACATAAAGCAGAAGCAGATAGCCGAAAAGAGTATTAAACATTAGCAGCATTAGCACATTGCACCATATTAGTTAACATGCAAGAAGGTATAATTTCATGTATAAGGTATTTGTCATTATGAAAGTGAAATCCAGAAAAAAAACCCAGTGATACAACAAGCACATTAGAAACAGCCCAATTCCACAGAAACTTCTGATACTGGACAATAGGTGGTAGGGAAAAGGGACAGAAAGAAGATATGGTAATATTTTTGTTAAGTAAATGGATGATTCATGATTGAGCTTCTTTTAAAAAATGTGGTCCTAGTGTGTACATGATGTAAGTTATTTGAGTTGAGGAGACAGCGAGCATGTGTCTCTTCCTGGTTCGTGTTTTCACCAGGCGCCTATACGACTTTTAAAGGATATGTCAATTCTACCTCCAGCCTTCCTTTATCTCTTTTCTCCTTAGCCCCTAAGTTAAGGGCTAAGGAGAAAAGAGATAAAGAAGGCTTAACCTCGAGTGGCTTTGTAGCCTTTTTTGGGCGAATTTCCATTGAAAAGGTTATGGGGAGTATCCGGGCAGGTTTTGCTGGACACACATAAGGACCTGACACTTGCTAGAATTTAGATGAAGGTATTCTCACTCCAATGTCCAAAACGATCACGCGTCTCCTGAAGCTGATCGTCTCGGGAATAATAACGAATTTCAGCCATCGTCAGGTCATCCACATTATTTCCAACACATACACACCGATCCATATAAATCGACACCCATCTGCGCCTATTGAAACCAGTGTCCCACATCTATTCACTCCTATCTCCACGAACCAGACTAGAGTGCACTACACACATCCGCATCAATCTGCACAGCGCTGCCGCACATATCCCCACAATCCGCACTCATCCACACCCGTCCACACCTACAGTGTATCACATCCAACTGAACGAACACGCGACCATCCACACCCTTCCGCAAAAACCTTCCCACACCCATTTACACCAATCGGCACAACAACCGCACCTATCCTCACACATTCACAGTCATCCGCATCTACACCTATTTAAACCAACGAGCGACCATCCAAACCCTCCCGCACAAACACGTTCACCAACACGCATCCGCAGCCAACCACACTCCCTACAGTACCTCCAGTGGTCTCGGGATTTCTAGGAGACGGGGTGGTTGTTTGGACTGAAAAGTAGACAAATAAAAGACAACATAAATTAGTCGTTTCAATCTATAGAGAGCATGGACACAGGCACATATTGATACACAGACTGGCTGTAGACCAGAATACCATAAAAGGTAGCCAAACAAACACACATTTCAAAGAAGACTGATAGGGATGGGAAGGAATTAGGCAAGCATTTAGAAGGGTTTGATTACTGCAAACTTTGCTTTTTATCAGCTACGTTTGAGGCTCCAAATATTTAGTGGGCCTGACGTTTCGATCCTAGCAGGACCTCTCTCTGCCTTTGAGAAAGGTCCTGCTACGATCGCAACATCAGGCCCACTAAATTTTGAGATTTGCATTTTGGTAATTTTAGTCAGTAAGCACACTGTAAAAACGGTGCTCTCATCATGCACATGGATGAAGTATGTTGAGGCACATGGTGCACGATACATGCGCACGAGGTGATGCTCACTTTCACTCCATGTGCTTGAGGTACAGTAAATAGGGAGATGTTCGTATACATGAAGCACTTCATGCAACTCATCCGACTTTTGCTCAAGTGATTACAATGCCACATGTGCTTGAGCTACAGTATTTCATGTGCATGAAGTACAGTAGGTGCCTCAAGTGTTCACTCTGGGACAAATATGTGCCATTGCAGAAGTGCATGAGGTGCAGTTCGTTTTTACAGTGCAGTTTGCAACATGTTTGTATATCACTAGTTTGTGGCTGTGCGTTTCCCTCCTGGGAAAACTAAAAACAAATCATGACTTTCCTGGCAGAAAACAGAAACATGGAGTGATGTAGCCATGATATTTGTCCAGCAAACCAATAAAGTAAACATGATATTTTTTTTGTAAACATTTAACAAAATCCAAACAAAAAAAATTGACTGGACCGGGATTTGAAAGCGAGACCTAAGTTTCAACACGGGTTGAACGCTTCACACGGGTCCGACGCCGTACTGTGAATCGTGCAACAAGGGAGAGCAACTCGATTGTGATTAAGTTCGCATTTGGCAATCCTTCGGGCGCTACCATGTTCATGTTCTGTCTGGTTTTGTGACGTTCATGTTTGCCCCTTTGCCCTGATACATAATAAATGAAATGAAATGAAAATAAGAAATTCGCGGCCAAATCCATGCATCACAGAGCCAATAAAAAAAAAAGATTCGCAAGATGTATAGGCTCTTAATTGATCCATTTCTGTATCTCCAAAGTCTAAACAAGTCTCTTGTTTTTCAATTAGGGCCCTGTTCGACGTGTAAGAAACACCGAGTGCTTTGTGCTTTGCATGATGTCTGATGAAAACAAAACCATTCAGGCATCTTGGGCGGAATTCGAACCTGCGACTCCTGCTTTCTAGTGCAGACGTCTTAGACGAACGTTTTTCATCAGGCATCGGGCAAAGACCTGATCACTCAGTGCTTATCACGTCGAGCAGGACAAACCCTCAATTACATTCTCCTCGACAAAAACATCATGTTACATCTATGAATTTTCTCGGTAATATAGGATGGGGTGATAGAGATTGACTTGTCATTTACGACCATGGCAGCCTGGAATGCATGTGTGCACGAGTGCTGGGAAATTCGGCATGAATGCCACCATGGCCACAACGATTTGGAAAGCAGAGAACGTAATATCTGCAACAACTTCCTGCTTCTTTCACATGCAGAATCCTTGACACTTGACCCTACCGCCGAATTATTCTGACATAATGTTCCCGGTACTCAGTTGGCACAGTGAACTTTAGACTGGCGTGGTTTAGAGAGCCCGCGGAGTGGTTATTTTTTTTGTGTGGAGGGGGAATTTCTCCTTTGTATATGGCAGAGGAACAATACTTCCGACCACCATGATCGTGCATGTTTACAACAAGGTTTGCCATGACATGTTGAGAATCTGAGGTGGCGAGTGCTATAGTTTCGTCAGTGAATTTCAGGCGTGTCGTGGACGCCAAATCTGAAAGTGCCATGGCGCACGATTATAGGGTGTATATCAAACAGGAAAAAGAAATCATAACTTGACCATAATTGTGACCCGGCACAGCAACATGAGGAATATCCCACCAAAACACTTTTTGAGTAAACAACGCCTGAAGTTAAAGTATCTTCACAATTCGATCACAAATAAATTTTCTTTTTTTCTTTTTTCGGAAACTTTATGTAATAGAGGATATTTTATTTTGTTATCATTTGAAAGCTAATGGTATACTCTTTCACATCATTAGAAAACCTCAACATCTCAAAAGTGGGGTTATTCCTCATTATGCTGTGCCGGGTCACAATTATGCCCAACTCCCGTTGCTTTACGTTTGCATTTCAAGTCCGCTTATTCAAGCCAGAGGTGGTAGTTTATAAAGACAAATACATGTACACGAGTTGGCCCATCATAGTTGCGAGGCATGCCATCCCTCAGATTAATATACAAGGGGAGACGTGGTTATAAAGACGAATTAAACAAAGCGGATGTTTCCCCAATTTTTGCATTTCAAGTTCAGGTGTTTCTAATAATTATTTGTAGACTTAAGGTGATATACAAACATGTTGCAAACTGCTTACTGACTAAAATTACCAAAAAGTAAATCTAAAATTTAGTGGGCCTGACGTTTCGATCCTAGCAGGATCTTTCTCAAAGGCAGAGTGACAAGGACAAAACAGATACATGTACACGAAGGCAGGGGGGAGAGATAGAGTGAATAGGACACGGATGAGAAACAAAGGACAAAGAGTGAAGCTGGTAGGGAGAGATCAAAGGGAAGGGCAAGGGGTAGGGTAGAGATTAGTGAGAGGAGGGGGAAAGATCAAAGAGAAGGGCAAGGAGTGGGGTAGGGATTAGTGACAATAGGGGGAAAGATCAAAGAGAGAAGTGTGAAAGACTGAGCACAAAAGAAGGATTATCAGAAAGCTGCATGGTGTTAGTCATTACCCTCCTGGATGTTGAGACCATGTGGTTGAATAGTCCGAAGACGCTTCATCCACATTTTCTCACGGCTAAGACGGACAGCATTACTACGGTGACCAAGGGATTCTATGCCCAGTACACTCATATCTGATATCGAATGATCAGGGAGATTGAAGTGATACCCAACAGGGGTGTCCATTTTACCGGTTTTGATGGTAGACCTATGGCCATAGATTCGTTTTTTGAGGGTGTTTTTTGTCTCGCCAACATACTGAATATTACAAACTCTACAAGAGATGAGGTATATGATGTTTGAGGTAGTGCTCGTGATAGAGCCATAGGTCGTGTGGGTAGTTCCAGAAGAATGTCCATTGAAAGAGTCTGTTTCCTTAACATGTGTCTTACAAGCAATGCATTTCGAGGTACACTTAAATGTACCAAATTTGGTTGGAGGTGAAGAGTCCAAAGGGGGAACCTCTGCTCGGACAATTAAGTCACGCAGGTTACGGGGGCGCCTGAAATTATTTGTAGACTTATTATATTGAAATTATTGAAATAATTATTGAAATTATTGAAATTATTTGTAGACTTATTATATTTTTGTTCTGAGAGAAATAACCCCAGAAATCTCCGTGTGATAAATTGTATTGCTGTTCTTTTCAAACACAGAATAGAAAAGCATTCACATGATTCCTGGATTTGTCATGTTACTGGATTTGTCATCATTTTTAGTGAGTCATGCCTCCTTAAATGCGACATTACTAAGCAAAATAAATATACATAATGTATAACCGACCTGGGGCCAATTTCATAGAGCCGCTTAAGCGCCAAAATGTGCTTAAGCACAAAAAGCCATGAGCCACGGGAACTTCTTGAATACCCAAATTTCACTTTTGTTTCATGCTAAGTGAAGAAGAGTGGAATACAAGTCAAAAGCAATGGACGTCAAATTGCAGGGCAGTTTGTAATCCTGCTTACACGAGGAAGACTTTTCCTGCTTAGCAGATTTTCGCGCTTAAGCGGCTCTATGAAATTGGGCCCTGATGTCAACTGCCGAAAGGGCAATGGTTTATAGTCAACTTAACATACACAGCGGCTCACAAGTCCCAAGGTCAGAGAAACATACAATGCATGGGCCAAGCCGGAGCTTCACCAACGGACCCAATCTGGGCCCAATTTCATAGAGCCGCTTAAGCGTGAAAATCTGCTAAGCAGAAAAGGTCTTCCTCGTATAAGCAGGATTACAAACTGCCCGGTGATGTGATGTTCATTACTTTTGACTTGTTTTCCACTCTTCTTTACTTAGCGTGAAACAAAAGTGAAGTTTGGGTTGGCAAGGGGATCTTGTGGTTCATGAGTTTTTGCGCTTAAGCACATTTTGTCGCTTAAGCGGCTCTATGAAATTGGCCCCTGGCTGATTCATAATGGACAACTAAAACCTGTGCCATATGTGAAGAAAATATTGAACTTGGCAAAGTGTTGGCATTTATCCAGTTTCGAAGAGTCTGCAGTCGACTGCACCGAACTCATCGAAACCGACAATCAACCGCAAAGTGTTGAGCAATGCACAGACACAGTACTGCCTATCGCAACTAAATGATGGGTTATCCACCGTGGGATCAGTTACGATGTATGGTACGACTTTGTGAAATCTACCGAGACCTGAGGTTACACTGTAAAAACGGTGCTCACATCATGCACGTGGATGAAGTATGTTGAGGCACATGGTGCACGATACATGCGCACGAGGTGATGCTCACTTTCACTCCATGTGCTTGAGGTACAGTAAATAGGAAGATGTTCTAGTACATGAAGCACTTCATGCACCTCATCCGACTTTTGCTTAAGTGATTACAATGCAACATGTGCTTGAGCTACAGTATTTCATGTGCATGAAGTACAGTAGGTGCATGTAGTGTTCATGATTCTGGGACAGATATGTGCCATTGCAGAAGTGCATGAGGTGCAGTTCGTTTTTACAGTGTACTTGTTGAAAAAGGCAAACAAAAGAAACTGCTGTTTTTTGTATGGCAGATCTCGGCCACCTGAGCATAAATGCGTGGGAACATTGCAGTGCATTTGTTGCTGCAGGCGTACATGCGGAACTATTAAATGCAGAGAGACGGGATGGGGTCCATTGTTGTCAGGAAAATGGGGCCCATGAATAGCTAGCTCAGCCGGCTAGAGTCAACAGAGTTAGCAATGAATTTGCATAATCTTTACGGCTTCCCACTTCCTCATGGCACTGTGGCCATAACGCAATCGGCATTCTGTTTTTTAACCCCCCAAATCAGAGGTTAGATTGCGCCTTAATGTATAAGTGGCTGCTTTAAAAATATTAATTGAATTTGAAAGAAAAGGCTATAATGTTGTAGGGCAGGGCAGGCCAGGGCCGGGCATGGCAGGGTAGGGCAGGGCAGGTCAGGGCAGGGCAGGGCAGGGCAGGGCAGGGCAGGGCAGGGCAGGGCAGGGCAGGGCAGGGCAGGGCAGGGCAGGGCAGGGCAGGGCAGGGCAGGGCAGGGCAGGGCAGGGCAGGGCAGGGCAGGGCAGGGCAGGGCAGGGCAGGGCAGGGCAGGGCAGGGCAGGGCAGGGCAGGGCAGGGCAGGGCAGGGCAGGGCAGGGCAGGGCAGGGCAGGGCCTTACAGGGCAGGGCATTACAGCGCAGGGCAGGGCAGGGCAGGGCAGGGCAGGGCAGGGCAGGGCAGGGCAGGGCAGGGCAGGGCAGGGACGGGCAGGGCAGGGCAGTGCAGGGCAGGGCAGGGCAGGGCAGGGCAGGGCAGGACAGGGAAGGGCAGGGAAGGGCAGGGTAGGGCAGGGCAGGGAAGGGCTGGGCAGGGCAGGGCAGGGCAGGGCAGGGCAGGGCAGGGCAGGGCAGGGCAGGGCAGGGCAGGACAGGGAAGGGCAGGGAAGGGCAGGGTAGGGCAGGCCAGGGCAGGGCAGGGCAGGGAAGGGCAGGACAGGGCATGACAGGACAGGGCAGTGCAGGTCCGCAAACAAGATAAAATGTCGTGGTGTTTCTTACACTTTGTAAATTGATCAGTTACCATCACTATCATTTCGTAAGTAAACGTTCTCTGGGGCTTCAAATTAAAGGCCACTAACAACAAGGAGAAGCCATGGATTTATCTTGGGTATATGTATCTGTCTAGTTAAGCATGGCTTCCTTATTATGTACATCGATAATTCAGATGTTAGATGCTTTTTTTCTGGAGGTAGAGGCTGGGGCATATACACACTAAGTTGCATGTATGTTGGATGTTGGATTTCATTTCGTAACTGTTGACGGAATGCCTGGTGGACTTTCCCTTACTTTGGTTACTTCCCGTGCGGGGGTCAGACGGGTAAGCAGGCCAATAATATATACCACCAGACACTATTGTCCAGAATGAGTAAGAACTATCTCCATTGTCAGGAAGTCATTCGATGACCTCTGGCTATTGATATAGGAGAGATTGGAGCGTGGGAAGTCCCCCTTCTTCCTCCATGATTTAGAGTTACTGCAAGTGTTATGCCATTAGGGGACTTCACATTTGAACACAGGCACACGTGTAGGGATGGGAAGGTCCAATGCATGTAGGTATTTGGGGCCTTTGTTGGAGATGGCAGCAGCTAGCCGATAATGGGTGACTCCAATACCTCCATGCCCGGAGAATAAGCACCTGGCCCCAATTTCATAAAGCCGTTTAATCCTGCAAATCTGCTGAGCAGTCTTCCTCGTGTAAGCAGGATTACAAACTTCACTGCTACATGTACCTGTACGTGTATGTGATGTCAATTGCGTTTGACTACAAGTATGCCACTCTTTTTTACTTACATGTAGCTAGTCTTCATCGTGTAAGCAGGATTATACAAACTGCACTGCGAGGTGATGTCCATTGCTTTAGACTTACAAGTATTCCACTCTTCTTTACTTAGCGTGAAGTGAAGTTTGGGTTTGCAGGGGGGATCCTGTGGCTCATGACTTTTTGCGCTTAAGCACATTTTGGCGGTTAAGCGGCTCTATGAAAATAGCCCCTGGCTATCCGTGGCGTTGATTCGATTCTGGACTGTGCTTAACAAACACAAATACATTTGACATAACAGTATAAAGAGCAATTGAGGAGTTAAGAGCATAAATTTCACACAAATTCAACAAGACCCTGGGTTGCTGCATGGCAAAACAGGGTCACGCGAGTTATGCGAATGTTTTAGCAATCATGATTCGATGATGATTTTTTTTCTTTCAAAGAGCAAATCAATGTTTGATTTTACAATTACATGCAATGTTTTCTAGCAGCAACAATAGAGGATAATCATCATCACTATTGATGAAATTTCTTGGACCTGCCCGGAACACATACAGCTCAGTAGACAGTATGTACATGAACATGTAGTACTTACATGCCCTGTTGGTGCTTGTCGTTGATGGAGAATCTGAAACTGTCAATAATCGAACTTTATTGCCAGTTTGTGAAAGAGGGGATCTCTTATAGACTATGCAAGTGTAATATTACCGCTTTCGAAAATGGTTACACTCTGAATACATGCTGTGTTGGTGTCCATGTATGACATGGCGAAAATAGGGTCGTCGTACTCGACGTAGGATTCAACACTGTCTGCTTTATCGTGATGAAGGTAATCGATATTTATCTCAAACAAACCAGGGGAAAAAACTGACTGGGAACTTTTGAACAATCTGAAACATTGGCAAAGAAAACGTTGACTGGACCGGGACTTGAACCCGAGACCTCTGGATTAACGTACCGGTGCTCTCCCATCTGAGCCTCCCATCTGCCTCCCTTAAAATAGTCAACTTTGCCGGGCTGGGGCCGCCAAGCAATGCAACCATTAACTGCCATTATTTGTGCCATATAATTATCCAGTGATCACACCCCCGCTTTCATTCAGACTAATTGTGGTAAACCTGGCTACGGCAGCTCGGGGATGACACAAAGTGGATGCAGCTTTTTCAGTTCAAGTCAAACAAACCATACAGTTTTCTTTGGCAAAATGTTTCAAATCAATATTTATCTCGTTCGTTCTTTTCTTCTAGAACATCTCCCTCAAAATACACATAGTTGTATTAGATGAGACAGGGCATGGAGGTATCCGGGCATAACGACACGTGAACATTTCCATGAAACCTTCCAAATGTTCACCAAGCTTCAACTGTCACTATCACACTCACAGTCTTTCCATTGCAAACTAGTTAAATAAAACCGTACTTCGGCAATGATACACACCACACAAAACAAGTGGAAGTAACTTAAAACAAATCAGAGTCACGGAAGGCGGTTAACTATTTAGACGCCTTCTCCCTATCGACAAGAAAAACATTCATTTAACCCTGCGGAGAGTGACAGTATCAAGAATCGAGTGGTTTGAACGTTCTACGAAATTCGGCGCCTCACCCAAACAAGCTCACCTGAGTTCTCCTAACTTTCATAGACGCTACATTTAGAGGGGTTTTCAATCGTGGGGTTGACCCTGACCACCCCCTGCGGTGACTAAGACTGGGCGGGCTAACCCCCGTCCCATAGGTTTACGCACAAAGTCCATGGCCCATTATGTTTATGCACAAAGTTGGTACTCCTATACATTTGGATTGGGCAAACACTAGCCGGCCGTGGGAATTTCAATTCTTTTTAGTGGTTTTGTTGTCTTAAGTTGAAAACACCGAAGGCCGGAAACAGATCGAGTATATAATTATGGAAACTGTTGAGGGAAAGAAATGCTTGCAACGGAACATTGTTGGAAATGAAGAATTCGCTTTGCTTGTGGGAATCATAGACGTGTTAGCTGTTCAGTGTTTTGCCAGATAGGTTTTCTTTTTGTTTTATTTACTTGCTATACTTACATGAAATGTAACTTGATTGTCACAATTTATTTGGACAATCTCCAGCAGCTGTGTACCCCAAAACTCACTCTTCACAGGGTTAAGGAAACGCTAATCACAATTGGCGTCATCAAAATATACACTCAGTGGAAACGATTATAACGACACAGTGGGCTAGAGTTCACAGAGAGAGGAATGAAATTGCATATTTGTGACCTGGCACAGCATAATGAGGAATAACCCCCACTTTTGAGATTTTGAGATTTTCTAATGATGTGAAAGAGTATACCATTAGCTTTCAAATGATATCAAAATTATTTCCGTGTGAACTTTGTTTTAAACAGTACAAGGGGACTTCGCTCGTTCATTTGGTACCAGACACAATATAGCAGCGCCATTCTAACTCCTCGAAAGCGGCCATTCAAAAAGGCAGGAACTTTATATTTTCATGAAAACAGTACTCAAACACTCCCCGAAATCCTCGGAAAAATCCTTTTGACATAATATCCTCCGATACATTAACTTTCCGAAAATACAAAAAAAAAAAATATTTTTTATCTAATTGAGAAGATATTTTGACTTCAGGCGTTGTTTACTCGAAAAGTGTTTTGGTGGGATATTCCTCATGTCGCTGTGCCGGGTCACATTTGGCTTTAACGCTTTCTGCTTCCTCATTGCACGATATGTGGTGGTGGTCAGAGTAATATCAACATTTTTTGGTGTTTTCTTTTCACACATATCCAACCTCCCTAAAGTCGGAGGTTGGATCGTGCCTTAATTTGTTGTCATGACAACAATTCACACCCATAGTTGGGATAATGGGCTACTGTATATGGCTGTTGCTTATAGGTGACTGGTCATAATAAAAAGACAGGACAGGTCAGGTCAGGTCAGGTCAGGGCAGGGCAGGGCAGGGCAGGGCAGGGCAGGGCAGGGCAGGGCAGGGCAGGGCAGGGCAGGGCAGGGCAGGGCAGGGCAGGGCGGGCAGGGCAGGGAAGGGCAGGGCAGGACAGGGCATGACAGGGCAGGGCAGGGCAGGGCAGGGCAGGGCAGGGCAGGGCAGGGCAGGGCAGGGCAGGGCAGGGCAGGGCAGGGCAGGGCAGGGCAGGGCAGGGCAGGGCAGGGCAGGGCAGGGCAGGGTAGGACAGGGCAGGGCAGGACAGTGCAGGGCAGGGCAGGGCAGTGCAGGTCAAACAAGATAAAATGTCGTGGTGTTTCTTACACTTTGTAAATTGATCAGTTACCATCACTATCATTTCGTAAGTAAACGTTCTCTGGGGCTTCAAATTAAAGGCCACTAACAACAAGGAGAAGCCATGGATTTATCTTTGGTCTATGTATCTGTCTAGTTTAGCATGGCTTCCTTATTATGTACATCGATAATTCAGATGTTAGATGTTTTTTTTCTGGAGGTAGAGGCTGGGGCATATAAAAAATTTAAAAAACGACGGTTGCTGCATCTCCCCTTATCACAAATTGCAACCTAAAATATTGTCAGGTGGCTTGATATTGTGCCCCGCAACCAAAGTCTTTGGCATTCACGATAAAACATTTGGTGATTAATGAAGGTTTTGCTTTTGAACTGATGATCAGTTACAACCAATATCACTTTGCTTATCAACGACAAAAACGTACCCCGGGCCATCAAAGTTAAGTACACAAACAACAACAAGAAGTTTTAATCTGGGATCTCTGTTTTTCCGGTTTGGTTTGGCTTTCTTGTCGACATCGAGGATTCTATATTCAAGGCTTTATGTGTTTTTTCGGAAGGTATAGTGGCGAGGGCATAGGCACTATCACACACTGGTATTGGATTCCATGTACTAACTTTGACCGGATTGCCTTAATTGTGGAAATTCCCTACAACGTTGGACACTGCCTGCACGCGCAGTCAGATGCCACATGAACGGTCTGCATTGACTTGATTTGTTATTGTATTTCGAAGTAACTTTTGGCGTCATTAAATTAACACGTGCGTATTTAGCCTTAGGTTTTACGAAGGGGTATCAGGCCATTAGTAGTCGACCTAAAAAAGCAAATGAAATAAATGTCCAGAGAATGAAGACACGTTTTTGATTGTACTACTCGTGGAGATAAATGAACTGCGTTTAACGTCCAGAAAGTCATCTAGCAAAGCTGCAAGGGCAATCAAGTGTTTAAGAATTTGTGAAGTCAACCAAATAGGCCATAGAGGAAGAAAGGGCCTTCCCGTTCTTCCACGGTATAAGCGCAAATAAGGGCAAATTAATGTGTAGCATGTTTGGAAGTTTCACCTATCATACTTTGATAAAGATTTCCTTATAAGAGCTAATGTCATACTAACAGACTTGAGACACAGTTCTAAGTAAAAGTAATACCTAACAGCATATGATACTGTAGTTATCACTCTTGCCGAAATTCGTCATCAAATTTGAAACACATACAGCTTCTTATACACCAGATGGATGCACGGCACATATACTTACCTGGATTGTAGGTACTTGTCGTTGACATAGCAACTGAAACATTCAGCTGATCATAACCCTCGTCAGTTTGTGAATTAGGGATTCTTGTATAGACTTCACATGTATAATTACCACTGTCATTAAACGTTACACTCTGAATGGTCAGATCACATCCTGTGTTGATGTCCATGCTTGATATGACGTAATTAGGCTCATTATACTCTCCATAGTATTCAACACTGTCTGCATTCTCATGATCAAAGTAACCGATGTTATCTGATCCTTTCTTCCAAAATATCCCTCTCAAAGTACACGTAGCACTATCATTATCAGGCAAGTCAGGACATGGAGGTATCCAGGTATACCGACATGTCAACACTTCCTTGGACCCTTCAAAAGCTTCACCAGCTTCAACGGTCACATTCACACCCTGTTCACTGCAAACTGAAAAGAAGTATGAAACAACGAACAGTATGAATTTATGTCATTGGGTGTATAGAACATTTAGGGAATTGATACTAACTAATGAATTACACAAGTACACAAAAGTGTGCCCTTCCACGGGGGTAGTCACTGTAAGGAGCAATCACTACCTAACCAGTTCTTATCCCCTTTTTTGGACACGCAAATGTGGTTGTTAACCGCTGTAAGCATATGAGGCGCCAAGTGTAAATTTATTATTTAACGCATTTTTTTTACAAATAATTCATTATTTAACATATAAACCATTATTTAGCCAGAGTTGTTTTTTTTTATTTAGATATAATGCAGTATGCACCATATCATTTTATATATATATAATTGTGTGCACCATATCATTATATATATAATTGTGTGCACCATATCGTTATATATATATATATAATTGTGTGCATCATATTATTATATATATATAATTGTGTGCACCATCATCCTCCTATGCAAATAAACAATTATATATAAATAATGCAATTGGGCGAGGCTATTAAAGCGTCTACCCTCTCTCTCTATATATATAGAAGTTATATGTAAATTATGCCGATAACCACGCCCACATCTAAATATTCATGAAGGAACGTATGGCTTTGCGATGGTCAGGCACCTCTTCCTACCTCCATGGTTCAACTATATTAACTCCTCCCATACATCCCACCTACAGAGAACAAGATAAAGCACGGTGTCTACTTACATGTACATTTTACACAGGAAAGAAGTAGTAAAATGTGCAGCAGTGTCATTTGTGTCCAGCCGATATAACCGTGTGAATCCATGGCTGTCAATGCAACAGTATTCCTGTCTGACTGATCCTATGGACTGATATACCACTGAGAGCAGGCGATGTGTGAGTGCATACAGTGCGTGCTACCAATGGTGTTTTGTATGAGGAAGGAAAATGGGTTCCTCTGTGACCTCACCACGGTCCAATGACTAGCAATACAAGACTGGGAATGTCCCAGGCTGACATATTTGGGCACAGGGCCAATCCATGCACGGGTCGCACGCCGGGGTCAGGGTGTATGGCCTTGTATATCACTGAGCGTGTTTTTCTGATTGCTTAATGTTTGTATTTGGGAAGCTGTGCTGGTACTAGTGCCAGTATGGTGGTGCCACTGTTTGCAGCATAGGAAGAAAGGGACTTCCCGTTCCTCCATGGTCTCCATGGTTAACATTGGCAAAATGTGTATGTTTGTGTAGTGTGTGAAGGTTTCAGCTATCGTGCTTTGATAACGATTTCCTTCTTAGAGTTAACACGCCAGACGTGACAGAAATGAGTGCTGCCTAACAGCAATGGGAGTTATGGTTATTGTCATGCACTCCTGCAGAAATCATCAAACCGATCTGAAAAAACCCCGTCATAAACAGTATGCGGTACATACTTGCGTGGCATGTAGGTGGTCGTTGAGGGAGCTATTGAAACTGCCAATATATACATCCGAGTAGGGAACAGAACACTAAATCGAGCTCCCATTGAACACGTACCGTACAAAAACACTCACTTTCAAAGCCAATTATCCAGACCCAAAAGTCTCTGGATCAGTTCTTCTAGCTATACTGAAAATTGTATTTTGGACCTTCATCTCTCAGATTCTGTTCAATTATCATTATAGTGCCCATAGCCGATTAGATTTTGTGCTAATTACCCTCAGAAAAAAAACACCCCCAAAATGTGTTGCCGACTGTTACCACCCCAGTCGGTATGCAAAACATGCCTCTCTATACAATGAGTGGTGTTCGCTCATGCATTGAGTAGAACCCTTTAAAAAGCCCATTCAGCCATTACTTCGGCCTCAGTCGGTGTTGGTGTGCATAGTAGGCTATACATGTATGCCGTTTGAAAAAGCCAGCGTCGGCCCGGCCCCTCCCTATCGTCCGCCCCTTCAACGTGTCTTCGCCGCCAGACCGGACTGAAGCCGACAACGCTGGAGGACTCGAGGACCCTGGATCGTCGTGGCTCCACCGCCGTGAAGTTGAAGCTCCTGATGGGTCCGACCTCCCTGTCTTGGCTTGGCTGACTGGATGTCTGGGCGTGGATCAGTGCTGGGCCCGACGGCTGTGCCCCTTTTGGCAACAACACGTCCCGGCTGAGTGGGGCCTTTTCGTCCGATCTTGGGCTCACCTTATTTTTGGTAATTATATTCGGCCGACTATGATTTACCCCGATCGTTGCATTATATATGCAACTGCCTTAATTCCTTGCTTAATTCCTTGCTTAATTCATCCCTTATTAATGTCTCGATTTAGTAATAACTGTTCTCGTTTTTGCACGTTAAGTCTCTAACGTTGTTTTGTTGTTAGTGCATGCATGAGAAGTTTTCAGTTGATTAAATGCACTTTAAATATATTTGCTTGCCTCATCTGCCCGTAATTTTAGAGTTCTTGTTCCCGTCTTCTGCCGTACGAACTATCGTACGTAACAGAATTGGGGGCCTGCCCGGGAGCCTTAACAATATAGTACGAGCCATACATTATCTATAGTTAGGTTGATAGTAAGTTATCATTTTATTGGAATTTTGACTTGAACCTCAACCATGGCAAACAAATTTGACATGAGTGAATTTGCAGCTGCTTTTGAATCCTCTCCTTCGGAGACTAAATTAAATGTATTGAAGCGGACGGAATTGTTCGACTTAGCTAAGCATTACAATGTTTCTGTGCTTGCTAATATGAAAAAAGCGGATATAAAGGCTGTCCTTATTGAATTCTTTGTTGATGAAGGCATTTTAGAGCCTCAAACTGCAGAAAGTAATAATTTTTCAGAGGAAGCTGCAATTAGACTAAAAGAACTAGAGCTTGAGATTGATTAAAGTAAACCTGAATAGCCTGGACCATAGCCTGGGCCCTAGCCTGGGCCCTAGCTTGGGCCCTAGCCTGAGTCCTAGCCTGGGCCCTAGCCTGAGCCCTAGCCTTGGGCCTTGCCTGGACCCTAGCCTGGACCCTAGTCTGGGCCCTAGCCTGGGCCCTAGCCTGGACCCTAGTCTGGGCCCTAGCCTGGGCCCTAGCCTGGGCCCTAGCCTGAGCCCTAGCCCTGGGCCCTAGACTGGGCCCAAGTATGGGCACTAGCCTGGGCACTAGCCTGAACCTTAGCCTTGACCCTAGCCTGGAGCCTAGCCTGGGCCCTAGCCTGGACCCTAGCCTGGGCCCTAGCCTGGGCCCTAGCCTGAGCCCTAGCCCTGGGCCCTAGACTGGGCCCAAGTATGGGCACTAGCCTGGGCACTAGCCTGAACCTTAGCCTTGACCCTAGCCTGGAGCCTAGCCTGGGCCCTAGCCTGGACCCTAGACTGGGCCCCAGTCTGGGCACTAGCCTGGGCACTAGCCTGGGCACTAGCCTGAGCCTTAGTCTTGATCCTAGCCTGGACCCTTGCCTGGGCCCTAGCCTGGGCCCTAGCCTGGACCCTAGCCTGGACCCTAGCCTAGCAGAATCCTAGCAGAATTCGGACGTATTTGCGAGTTGTTGCGACGGCAATGTCTAAGAAAATAAAATATACCCAATGATGACATTGCAAACTGCTTACTTACTTAAATGACCAGAATGTTAGTCTCAAAAAATCAAGAGGGCCCAGAGTTACATACATGTAGCCTATTTGTTTAAACTTAGCCCGTATAATATATAGTAGCCCGTATAATTACAGCTCCGTTGGTAAGCGATGATGAGCGTTCATGCATAATGTACGTATGCATGGCTCCTCATGAATAAACATGCATAGCTAGCTGAGAGCCAAGGGTTCTTCCATCTCTGCAAGTGACGAGACGTACCCCCACAACAATTGAAATAGAGAGAAAGAGAGATCGAGAGACTTTGCATTTTTGCCATCGTAGCTCTGACTGTGTTTGTTTTGAGTTCCCACTATTGCAGTTGATACAGAGATCCTTTGAATGGGAAATTTTCAGAATGCATGCAAAGAATAGTCCGTCGGCCCTTTTCCCGTCTCTCATCCGGTCCCAAAACAGCGTCGCAGATATACCTCCCCTCCGGTAAGTTTGCCGAATTGCAGTGAATAGTTCCCTTCAATGTCTGGCGAAGGCCGGGCTGGCGATGAGATCGTCTCAGCCTGTCTTCCTCGCTCGCGCGCACCAGCTTCACATTTTACACGTTTCCGCAGGTTTTCCATCGTTTTCCCGAAGACCGAGTTATTGATCAGTTTGTAGAGGTCCGTCTTGAAGTTCCCGATGGCCTTTTTACGGAGCTCGGTGTTCATTCGGATGTAGGGCTCCATCCAGGGGTTCTGCCCGAACAGGAGAACGCGGTGAATCTTTTTTCAGCTTCATTCCCAGCGAGAGATAGAGCTTGAGATTTCGATAGTGGAGCACATAGCGGTTCTTGTCGCGGAGGTTCGGGACCAGCTTTTCGACCTCGGTAGGTGCCACCCCAACGCCAAGTAGGTCGTGCTGATACTCCGACATCCACTCCTTCTGGACCACCATGCGCCATGGCGCGAGCGGGAAGGTGTTGTGGGCCTTGTGTAGCTCTTCGGGGTATTCGAGGTCTACCTCGAGTATTGCCATTGCCCCATCGGGACCGTCTTCCGTTAGATCCGCGCTCCCAGACAGCTCCGCTTCTTCCGCCCACCGGAAGCCTCCGGTCGGTAGATGCTGGCTCATCGCCCATCTATAGAGGTTGTTGGCGTCTAGGTATTGGATATGCGTGGTTGGCTTTTCTCGGTCGTACCCTTCCACCCTGGGATTATTCGCCCGCGCGAACCGCTTGGAGACCATGGAGATGCCTCCCCGCATTCCTGTTTCGATGAACAGGTGCCGATCGTAGTCCGTCGGCAGCTCGAGTTCAATTTTCGATTTCTTGAGCAGAGCGTCCCACGATAGGCCGGGGCTGGTGTACTAATGCGCTGGATCTAGCCCGTACTGCCTCTGGCAGGTCTTCCGAAAGATTTCGAAGATGTCGGCCAGCAGGGAGGACATCGACCCGCGGTTGTAGGCATCGTGGTAGTCCCCGAGGGTCGGGCATCAGAGGGCGCTCCACACCTTTTGCGCGTGGGCGCAGAGTCCTCGTCGCTGATGTGCGCGTCCGAGAGCTTGCTGTGGAAAGTCTCCTTCGGGGGGAGACGGCGCTCTGCGAAGCGCTCCCAGGAATCCATGTACTCGTAGGGATAGACGCCCTCTGGAGGTCCTCCGGTCGGTTGGCCGAGACGAGTCTGTCTAGCGACGCTAGCAGGAACTGAGCGCTGTCGATGAAGCACAGCTGCCCCAGTGAGAAGGAGATGTATTTCTCCGTGTTATTGGGGATGCGGGTGATCCTGCCATCCACCTTCGAGATGGCCTGCATCAGCAGGTGGGATTTTTTTTTTTTTTTTTTTTGGATTCAGCCTCAGTTTGAGATTGCAGGTGTTGTGCGCGTCGCCTCTGTATCTGCCCGTGATGCGGCAGTGGTCGCGCACGGAGTCGCCCTCGAGCGGCTTATCACAAACGTGACAGGTCTTGGAGGTTTTGTGGGCCCTCCAGTCCTCCCCCGTCATCAGCATGGCCTTGGGGTTGGCTAATACGCCTTCGATTTTGAGCTCCTCCTCCTGCAGCGCTTTGAGGAAATGTTCCACCGCATCGGGGCCTCTGTATTCCACCGGCGGCTCTGTCTCGCCATCGTACCTCACCACGATGTAGCAGTAGCTGCAGGCCTCCCTCCCTCCCTCCCTCCCTCCCTCCCTCCCTCCTCCCTCCCTCCCTCCCCCTCCCTCCCTCCCTCCCTCCCTCCCTCCTTCCCTCCCTCCCTCCCTCCCTCCCTCCCTCCCTCCCTCCCTCCCTCCCTCCCTCCCTCCCTCCCTCCCTCCCTCCCTCCCTCCCTCCCTCCCTCCCTCCCTCCCTCCCTCCCTCCCTCCCTCCCTCCCTCCCTCCCTCCCTCCCTCCATCCCCCCTCCCTCCCTCCCTCCCTCCCTCCTTCCCTCCCTCCCTCCCTCCCTCCCTCCCTGCCTCCCTCTCTCCCTCCCTCCCTCCCTCCCCCTCCCTCCCTCCCCCCTCCCTCCCTCCCTCCCTCCCTCCCTCCCTCCCTCCATCCCCCCTCCCTCCCTCCATCCCCCCTCCCTCCCTCCCTCCCTCCCTCCTTCCCTCCCTCCCTCCCTCCCTCCCTCCCTGCCTCCCTCTC